>JAUTBT010084980.1:0-11938 GCA_032361225.1 Lepetodrilus schrolli | reverse complement strand
TGATTACTCATTGAAGTATGTGTTAGTGATTACTCATTGAAGTATGTGTTAGTGATTACTCATTGAAGTATGTGTTAATGATTACTCATTGAAGTATGTGTTAGTGATTACTCATTGAAGTATGTGTTAGTGATTACTCATTGAAGTATGTGTTAGATATCACCCAATAAATTACGTTAGCGATTACCCATTGGAGAAGGCTTGAGCAATCACCCAATTAAATATTTGAAGCTATCTTAAAATCAATACCTCGAATTTAACACAACAACAGAAATACTGTAGTTGAAATACAACTGGTCACGTTGCCATAGTTACGCATATTTTCTACAACTGACAGGCGACAATATTGATTTCTATCTGAAGATGGCAAGATCTTGGCAAGGACAAGTTAATGAATAGCTGGCTCATCAAGGCTACGTTTCACTATAGTCAGAGCCACCAGCAGGAAGCACGTGCATTGCTGCCATTATTATATTTCTGTGGGAAATTATTTGGGTTTTTTTATACGAAAAATTAAATGAACTCTTTTGGTGACTAAAATGTCTGATTTCATGCTAATATTCCTAAATTTCAGTGCAAAAAACTAAAAGTGCATTTCATGTTTGCCAATATATTCAGCATGTCCCACCCTCTACTAAATATTGCACCTAACAAGTTCAAGGATATTCTTAGGAACTAAAATATTTTAAGACCATAAAATCTTTAAAGCTGATGCTTTCCAATCTCTGTTAGTGGTCGTAAACGTCTCGTGTTACATTTCATGCCCTAACATCTTACATGTAACACGTTATATTTTTCCTTTTTAACCGAGCTTGTTTTAAGAAAATTAATTAACATCTGGCATCATTAACGTTCTTAAGCAGGATTATTAATGTTGTTGATATACTTGATAGAAGTCTTAAAGTGATAACTCAAGTTTATTTAATCTTTTATCAGGAGGAATGGAATGATATGTCATGGTGACATTTATTTGTGAGCACTTAATTATTAAATGTAATGCAAAATAATTAAGTGATATCTAATGATTTAGTTCATACACTCTTGAGAAGTAATGTCAATACTATTCAAAACAAGTGAAGATACAGGTGTGGGTCATATCGTTTACATTTATGTGATGTGATTTTTATAGAATATCTTACCTTTGGGTATAAGTTCTTCAACTTGTGGGGACCAGTATATATGATCTACCACAACTGAATGTTGGAATGTGGTAATGGCCTTGACCTTTTCAATGGTGGCCTTGACCTTTGGAGAAATTTCTTGGAAGTGTAATGGTGGTTTTGTGAACACCTTCCTCGAAGAATTATGACGATTCTGAAAGACGTTTATCAATTTCTTGTTGGGAGAACCTCCATTGTCATCCTCTGTGGAATTCACATAATCTTTGTTTTTACTCTCACTATCCTCAATCACAACTTTCTGAATATTCTCCTCATATGAATAAGAATTCTTGTCTTCCTTCTGCAAATTTGGAATTAAAAATGCATCCACTTTGTCTACATTTTTTCTTGTCCTCCCACTATCTACCACATAATTTTCCACCATTTTTTCAACTACAGAGTTACCTCCCTTATTTGAAACAGGATTAACTCCCTTGACATCCGCGATCACATGGCTGTCCTTTTGTTCTGGATCCCCGTCTGCAACATCGCTGGCAGCTTGCGGTTTCCTGTCGACCCACTGAACGCCCTTGGCGTGAACGTAGCTTCTGTCACGCATCACACCATTGGTGTGAAAGCCGTCGGCAACTTGCAATCCGAGGGGTTTTCCCTGTGACACTGCTGGATTAGATGGGATTTCCCTGTCAGAACTGCTCAGCTGTTGAATCATCATATTGAGAAGCAGGATGAAGCAGAAACCAAATGAAAACACCGTGACAAATATCGTCTTCGCGCGACGAACATTTAAAAGATGCCGCATCGTGGAATGTGTTGCTTATATATCATACAGAAAATCACAGTACTGGTTTCTTTGGAATTATATCTCAATTTTCATTTCTATAAAATTTATCGAGATCAATTACACTTATGGATCCATATGTTCATGGTTCAGTTCACGGCATAAGCAGATAAATAAAATGTACTAAATTGATGTCATCATGTTCCTGAAACTCTTAGTCCTATTGCTTAATATTCTGGATGGCTCTTGGAGTGCAGGAACATTCACTGTTCCAATATTCTGGATAGCTCTTGGAAAGTGCTTGAACATCCACTGTTCTTCATTCCTCACTACTCACACTACAGACTATCTTTTGATTTCACACTGGTATCCACAAGGAAAATTGCACATAAAATCCGATTACAATTATTCCCTGATAGTGACCACAATGTTCTTTCTTGTCCTTCATAGACAGAGTGGTCAGTAGTCAAAACCTCTCCAATCATTGCCCTAAGAACCCTTGACCATCTCCATTCTTCTGTCTGTCTCCTCTGTTAGTGTCTCATCTGTCTCTGATACAGTTGCGGTCGATCCCTGATTACCTAAACACACTGAACTCCAATCTGAACAAGGGTCACTTCATCGTTAATGCTGTCAAACAAAAGAGGGCTTGATTGTCCATCCATTAATCCTCTTCACGTACAGGCAGGCCAGTAAACTGATTACAGTCAGAGGTAATTATCCAATAAAACGGTTCAGAGATTTAACTGCTGAGCTCTTTCTATCCCTCTTGTCACGTATTCTTCCTTCTGTCCATCACAACCATCTGGCAATCCAGATTGACCTTTGGGATTTAAAATCGTCACAATGTATTTTTGATAATATAATTATCTATGTCATAATTTAATGGAGGTTTGTCAGTTATTCTTGATTGCAGAGGAATTATTTAGATATCACATGTGTAGTAGAAACTATCTATTATGGCATGCTAATCTATTCCATTAAGATTAAATTTGGATGCTTATGTCAAGTATGTTAATATTTGATTTACCTGTGTGGGTCCACATCGTTAGGGACTGACAGGTAGATTATCACCTGCCTGGGGAAGGGAATCGGGAGACAGGAGGGGGAGGAGGGAGGGTTAGTTCTGTGACAGTTTCAGGAGAGTGTACACATCCAGATGTCATCATCTGGCATCATCCTGCAACAAACCAAAGATGACGATGATGACATGAGAAAATATATTTCCATCAATTTCAAAGCATATTTTCTATCCCATCATGAATGAAAAATCACAAAATGAGAAACATGGACATGCTAATTTTAACACCTATGCTATGCATGATCTTAACATTTCACTAAACAAATGTCATCTCAAGACTAGAAATGATGCATATTTGACATCAAATATTTTCATGATAATATAATATTAATGCTAATTTAATCAAATATAAATGCAAGACATGCTGCAGTTATTAAAAAAAGCTATGCATATAGCCTTACATTTTTTCTACACACCTGTGGAACCAGAAATAATTACTGGTATGCATAGTTGAAATAAAATATTTTCTTGATAATATAATATAAATACCAATAGATCATTCACTTTGGTGCCTAATGCAATCAAATATAAATGCAAAACATGATGTACTTCTTTTAATAAATACACATATAATTTTACATTTTTACTCAACAAAAGGCACTAAAATTACTATAAATTATGCATATATCAAATAAAATAGTGTCATGATAATATAATATTAATGGCATTTGACCCTCACTAGCATCTATTTCAATGAAATATGTCAACTTGATTATGTATCACCTAGCCTGTCTGAAGTCTCAAATATAACATGTTTAAACAAATAAAATATAAATGATTTCCATTTTTCATATCAACTAATAGCCCAGATTCATGAAGCTGGACCTGCCATTAGATACCATAGTCATTACTGCTTCACGCCTTCTATAAGTCAGCTATAATTGAACAGGGCAGGGCATAAAGGTGCAGCCATTGTACATCCCATAAAATTGGCCATAAACTTACTGAATTTCCACTTAACACCTTGGATTTACTCTTCATGGCCATTTAGTGACAGTCATCTAAATGTGTAAATCATAAATGTCCATATGCGAGTAATTGTTATTGTTTTGGCTACATTGAAAATGTTGAACAGCGATAATTTCAAGAGTAGTTTGTGACGTTATTGAACTGCTTTAAATGTTTAAAGAAGCTCTCTTTGAGCTATGTGCACTTTTCTCGCTCAATGTCCATTCTTAATCATTATTCAGTCTTGTTCAATATTCAGTTGCCTCTGCATAAAAGCACCTTTTAGAGTCAAAGCCTCTGGCACTCTTTTCAAGCAGTGTATACTTTCATACCTTGCAGGTTTAGTTGTGGTCTGTGATCTCTCTTCCTCTCACCTCCTCTCTGTTCTTCCTCTTCTCTTTCTTCCTCAATCTTCTATTCCTCTCTTCTCTTTCTCTCTCTTCCTCTTTCTCTTCCTCTCTATCTTCTCTTCCTCTCTTTTCTTTCTCTCTCTTCCTCTTTCTTCTCTCTTCCTCTTTCTTCTCTCTCTTCTCTCTCTTCTCTCTTCCTCTCTCTTCCTTTCTCTTCTTCTCTCTTCCTGGCTAGCTCACACCATCATCATTGGTAATGTGACCCAGTGACATCTGCAGTCATCATGACATGTTATGTCATGCAATCATCAAATACTTCAGAATGCAAGAAGGCGACAGTCAATATCTTCACTGATCAGAAGCTATAGTGCTACTGCCCCTCCAGTTCTGAAATAAATAGAGACAAATGTAAGACTATGATAATTAATGATAATTAACACAATTAAATTGATTTAATGATGATTAATGGTCTATATTAATCCACAATAAAATGGTATTGCCTGTCAACATAATTATCAACTTATCCAATCAATAATAGACGATTCCACCTCATCTGTTATGGGTTTATACGAGGTCCATAATTTGATAATATTTCTCATTTTTGCTCATTAATATGTGTAGCTTGTCATGTAATATCAACTGGGATAAATGTGTTTACGTGCTGCCTAATATAAATGGACTTGGATGTCACATCGAGACATCTTAAGTACCTTTTGATAACAATGTCAGTCCTGTATTTTTTTAACAATATTGCAGGATGTTGTTTATTTTCTTCTTAAAAGAGCTGTCAGTGTTCTTGGATAGATTAATCGGTAAGACATCCTTCCAAGAACCTCTTCAACTCCGGATCAATATGCGGTATCCGTGTCTGGATGTGTCAGCAAGACAATTGTCCCAGGAAAAGATTCCTGACTCGCTAGATCCGAGAGTCGATACGTGATATATTGACACGTGCAGAACTGGTGGCCGATTCCACACAGCTGCAATCAATCGTAAACCCATTGGAAGATTAGGATGGTGACCACCACTCCCATCTTCTGATAGGTTTACAATGGGTTGCATAAAGATGACATTGCTTTCTGGATTGGGTCCCTGAGTTGTCTCCCAGCTACAAGCATTGGCAATATCATTAAGCTTGTCCTTGCCATCCCAGTATTAGCATTTCCTATTGATATCAAGATTTTCTTTGGGTCTTTGAGTCTTCACAATGGGAATAAATGGGTATAAAACAATGGGAATAAATGGGCATGCAATACATGCAATACATGCCAGACATGATATGAGTGAAAGAATCTTAAAAGCAGATCAAACTCAATTCAACCCATCAATCACAATGGGATTTACAAGACAATTTGATAAGGTATATAATAATAAAAAAAAATTAAATAATAATAATAATAAATAATATGGACATTTATATAGCGCCAAACTATTTAATGTCTTTAAGACTGTGTGGACTTTGAAACTCAGCGTGCCGGTTTTTACTCTTCGCCCAACCTTAAGCATTTATTCACCCAGGTTCCTGGGCATCTCATCGTCTCGTTTTTAAGAGAGATTTCACTTCTGAATACTTGGTTCTATTGCATTCACACTATGTATTCCATTTCATCAATAGTTGGCATATCATTCTTTGTTCTCAATCATGTATTTCTTGCTACAATTCATTTTTGACTAATTTATTTCAAAATTAATAATTCCTCGTCGCGTATGGCCGAAAGATTCCCGCTGTGACGTAAAACAATGATTCACTCACTCACTCACTCACTCACTCTTGTCATAATAGTATCCTAGTCTTAAAGACATTAAAGAGGTAATTTATTGAAATATGTAAAAATTATTTAATTTAACAAAAACTCTTTACAAGTGAATGAGTGACTGATTTATTGTTTTACATCATAATGGGAATCCTTTATCCCATATGCAATGACTCAATAATGTTTTTTTTTTATATACCTCCAATGTCTAATAATGTGCACATTTATGTTGTGCCACTCCATGTGCTCAATGGCATTGCACTACATGATTACCCAAGTCAATGGATCAGTGTGCACTCATTTTCCTTCTCAACTCCCTGGGGTGTATACAGCCCAAGCTGCCATTCAAGGTGTTACGTTATCATTCACATGTCCATGTCATCCTACCAGGTACCCATTATCTGCTGGGCAACAAGGAATAAATACCTTATTAATTCCAATTGGGCTTGGAAATCAGTGATGTTAGATATGAATAGTGGATATGTTGGATATGATGGATGTTGGATATGATGGATAGATTAGATAGGATGGATGTTGGATATGATGGATAGATTAGATAGGATGGATGTTGGATATAATAGAAATAGGATGAAGGAGAGTCATCATTAGTCTGTAGTTACCATAACTGCATTCGATGATTTGTGAAGCTGTTAGTCACATTATAAACACTACAAACTCATTCTGCTTAACCCTCTCCCTGCTGGATTAGGCACAGACACAGCTCCGGTTGCCTTCAGCATGGAGAGGGTTAAGAGTTGCAGATCACACTGTGTGACTAACATGCAGAATGTAATGACTGACCCCAGTGGGTCATGGGTCATTCAATTGTACATTAGAACCTTTTAACCTACTTCCTGATGCGGGCAACCGGAGATGCCCAATTGAGTTATTATTTGTTGCATTCTTAATTTAACCCAGCAGGAAAACTATCAATTTTCAATTGGCAGGAATTGATATCGAGAAACAAAAATAAAACTGGCTTTTTAAAAAAAAAAGTCTCATTTTCTTTTCATATTTTTAAGTTTCTTTTTATATACATTGGAATTTCAAGCACAATTAGAATTTTCTTCTTTCAAGAACATATTTCCAATATTATTTCACTATCTCAATTGCTAATCCTGTTTCCTCAAGTAGGTTTAATTAATTAACAATCTTTTCATTTTGATCTTGAAGTAGGAATATCATTTCCTCAATATAAAAGAAAAGGATATTTCAAATGATTGAAGTATGTTAATTGCAGGACATGTATAGCTCCTTACTAATAGTGTATAGTGCATAGTGCAGGTATAGCATATAGTGCTATGTTACAGTATGAAGATCGAAGCAATCGGTGAGATTGATAGATGCAAGAGTACTACGGAGAGCTTCATGAAATGTGCCCAGGCCCCAGGATTACAAAACATTTCAAGAGCGATTTCATGCTCAAGCTCAAATTTTATATGGGGATTTGTGATCAAAAGTGAGGGGCATGAAATTATACTAAAAAAAGTTATGTAATCTTGGGGCATAGAGTATTACTGGGATAGCCCCTTAGTACAGCATACCACATCACATCGGACTCTAAATTTAATAATCCTTGCTTTAAATGGTGTACTATCATGTCTTGAATGCAGAGGCAGTAGCTATTAAAACATCATCCAAACATGTATATCTATTCCTTTCCCACTATCAGGGACAGGACACTGAGAGCACTTGGCCACCAGGTGATATGCCTCTGCATGGATCCAATATCTCATTAATAACATCTGAAGCCATGTACTTAGCATCAATCAAACAGACATATCCATTCCCTTTCCTCTAACATGGACAAGGCATTTAGAGCACTTGGCCACCAGGTGATATGCCTGCCCATGGAGCCAATGCCTCTGTAAGGAGAGGCAAAGCCATGTAGTTTAGTATCAACAAAACAGATGCGTCAATTCTTCTTGCAGTAACAAGTACAAGGCATTGAGAGCAGTTGGCCACCAGGTGACATGCCTCCACATGAAGCCAATCCCTCTCTAAAAAGAACTGCCCTAAAAATCTGTCATCTTTTTTGTAATACAAGTTAGCAACGCAGTGAAAATGAAGTAAAATCTGTTTTGTAACTTCATAAAAGCAGGCTTACAAGCTGCCATACACAGTGAATGGCTAATGCATTTGAGAGGTTCTAAAGTGCAGAGGCTATGTAATTCACAGAGTACAAATCTCAAGTTACGTTCAACGTGGAGTCTTCCTATTGTGTCCTGTAGATAGGACATGTAACTGCAAGGTTATAATGACTGGTAATAAGAGACTCAGGGTAATACATGAGTTCACAGGTCATATGATGGATGTCTATAATTCAATAGGAATTTGGTCAATGTTTCTGATTAATCTTCATTTAGTTGGTATAGATTTACAAGTGAATTGTAGTTTAAATTTGTATTCAACATCACATTATAAGTACTGAAAATACATGTACATTTACTTTTAGTTAGCATTGATCTACAATTCTACTGAAAATACTGCTGTTTTTGTTCTTTTTAAAAAAATTGTTAAATTACTTTTAGTTTGCAATCATTTACAAATTTACTGACCAACTGTTACAGTTTATTTATGTTTTATTACTTTAACCCTCTCCCTGCTGGATTAGGCACAGACAATACTCTTTAGTGCATCTCTAGTTGCCTCCAGCATGGAGAGAGTTAACTTCATAACATATTACAAGATTACTGCAAATACTGATACCAGCCACTTTGGCATTAATATACTTTAAAGAAGGATGGAAAAAACCCTCAATATTCACAGATTGTTTTCATACCTGTTCATGCTACAAACTAACTAGCACTCTGAGCATGTCCTAGTGTATGGGATCACTTGCGCAATATAAATCTACTTGTACATTTTTCTCTCCCAATGCTCCAGTAAAATACAGACAGAGATAGACAGACAGACACACAGACAGACTCCAATATGTCAGTGTGTCACCTTGTGTCAATTATCTACCAGTACTGGTTGTCTGTCTCTCCATGTATTATTAGTTGCCAGCGTGTCTTCTGGGGTGTACAGGATTTTACAAGGGGTGTATGAGAAATGTCGGCTTGTAAAAACCTGCATGCCCTGTAAATCACGCTGGTAACAAATTTATCCAAAATCGTAATAAATCTACCTACTTTTAAGAAAGCGACCGTGCGAATATCCATGCAGAATGTCTTTCTAACGTGCGAAGGCAGACACCATGACTTCACAGTGGTCATGATGTCACAGTTTTTAACTACGGCCAAACCAGGGTGTACAAGTTTTTCCAGGACATCTCTCAACCAATCAAATCGCTAGAATCGTCGCATGTTTTGGATAGTGTCCAGTACACACCAAGTACACACACATAGAACTGTAACTGTAATGGTCAATGAGTGGTCAACAAACTAACACCATGAGTCAGTCTGGACACAACTTCCAATTATAGGAAGATTTGTCCATGGGGATGATGTTTACACATAGAATGCACCAGTGTATGTTGTGTATTCACATATATACATACACTGCTATGTAGTACGTTACTAGTATTAGGTTAGGAAGGCATCTACCGATAATTTAACAGCTAAAGAATTTAATTATATTTTTACCTGTTCAAATTAATAAGTGATTTACGGTAAAGGGTGTACTTTAATTTTAAGGAATGTAGACTTACTTAGACATTCCCCACCAATACATAAATACTTAGTTAGAACTGCACAGGTAGAAAGGTAGATTTTTATATTGGTTAGTATCACGATCACTTTTATGGAATGTGATTTCTCTGTGGAGATTTCACAAAAATCATTAAATGTATTTATACATTGTATTCGCATTTCTTTTTAAAAAAATTTTAATAATAGAAAACTTAACTAAAACTATATTGTTGAAAGTCTATATCAAAGAGTCGATGTGGTCATAGTAGTGTTGTTTAACCCTCTCCCTGCTGGATTTGGTGCAGATGCTGCTCTTTAGAGCATCTCTGGTTGCTTCCAGCATGGAGAGGGTTAATTAAAGGCCTTCTATTGTCTGTAAACATTAATGGAGGTGACACAACAAGGGTCCGAGGAGAGTTTGTTTAAACGGCTGTCATGCTTTCACCACTTGGCTGTTTACTCTAAAGAAATGCAACTCTGTATGTTGTGAAGTCTGCCATTGTATTGATGTTTGGATTTGACTTTGTGTGCTGTAGTTCATTTTTAAACATGAAAATTTGAAGAAGAAAAAAATTAATTAAAATAAATTAAAATTAAAATTAAAATTAAAATTAAAATAAAATTAAAATTAAAATTAATTAAAATTAAAATTAAAATTAATTAAAATACCTAGGCACATACACATACACAGTGTGCAAATGTCAGATAAAAATTATAAATGTGTGAGTACATGCATGGTGAGCTGAGTCAGTGTATATTTGTGGTATAAGCTACATGGGGTTTGATCACACCTAGTGTTCTTCCAGTAAACACTGTCACCACTGTGCCACTATGCTGGTTATCTTAACTTTGGTTAAGATATATTAAGAGTAGTTAATCAAATACATTTACCATGAATGAGAGATTGTCTAATATCTTTGCAAATACTTCATCTAGATAACAAAATTGTGGTGGTTATTTATTTATACATGTAGTAGTGCTATATATGTATGTTTTTTTTTATTATGGATTTTGCATTTTATAAATGGGCACACTATTATTATTATTATTACTTCCTTTTTTAAATTGGGGTTTAGACCCGCTTTCAAGATTCTTTCACTTATATCATGGCTTGTCAGTTTACGGCAGAAAACCTGCAACATCTGAAGTTCTGAATGTTGCAGTAAACCTACAGCTGGTACTGACAAACCAAGGATGGTAACTGCATTGCCATGGTACAGATGTATTATTACTATTGTACCTATTAGTTACAAATGTTAAAAAATTTACCTGAAAGTGTCTGACAACTGAGTAGTCTGTCAATAGGTATTGGAGTCCATTTTTAAAAAAATAAAAATTAAATATCTACTAAATTTGAAAAGATTGCATCCATCGTCTTCAACAGGGCCTTTCAACTGAGGTACTTCAAAATTCACTCTTTAGACATATCCGTCTGCCCTTGTCAAACAATACTTTCACCATTCAACAAACATAAACCTAGTGCTTCATTACACTACATATACTCCAAAAAAATAATTAAGAGCTGACAGACATTTTGTTGGGAAGCTTTCTACCAAATTTCCAATTGCCTACTTCCATAACAGGACAAGGATCACAAATACTGATAGCCTAACAACTTTGAAATCTTCATAATTACATCGTAATCTTGTTCGCCATACTAAGGCTGACATAACTTACATAAACAGCTACACCTGTCAACATGTACATGTTGAAAATTAATATAAAACTAGACACACATGTTTAAGTAATCATAAAGTTCATTCCCCTTTCACATGTTTCAGCGAGAGTACGAGAGTACGAGAGTACATATACGTGTGTAACAATGTCAAGGCAAATATTGACACATGCAGCTTCCAAGTAGTAGCCCAAAAAAACAACAACAAAAATATTTTTATTTTATTTTAAATCACACTTTATTAACATTGTATGTACATTTGATTTGTCTACACAAAAATATTGGGCAACAAGCTACATTTTCTGCCTGTCCATCTGGTTTTCAACATTTTCATATTTTACATGTTTTTGTATGACGATTACACAAACATTTTCATTGAGTCACTAAATGAACATGAAACGAGGCAAATTTAGGTGTTTCCCATTTACATAGCATCGTAAGACTGAGAGTTATGTCCCCTTGTATTAATATTATGTTCAGTACAAAAAAAGAAGATTACGACGATATTCAGGTTGTTACCAGAAGTTTATACTGGCAATTCAAACAAGGTTCTATATACAGTGGAATTTTATCTATCATACTGCCGTAAAAAGGTTTTT
>JAUTBT010084979.1:0-11939 GCA_032361225.1 Lepetodrilus schrolli | reverse complement strand
AACTATACCACACATACACTCTCTTGATTCTATTTTACGACAACCAATATGTAATATACTCGTAATATCGAAAAAACACTTACTACATTTCTTATTATATACACTTACTATATTTCTTATTATATAAACTTACTATATTTCTTACTATATAAACTTACTATATTTCTTATTATATACACTTACTATATTTCTTACTATATACACTTACTATATTTCTTACTATATAAACTTACTATATTTCTTATTATATATACTTACTATATTTCTTACTATATACACTTACTATATTTATTACTATATAAACTTACTATATTTCTTATTATATATACTTACTATATTTCTTATTATATACACTTAATATATTTCTTATTATATAAACTTACTATATTTCTTGCTATATACACTTACTATATTTCTTACTATATACACTTTTTATATTACTATATACATTTACTATATTTATTACTATATACACTTACTATATTTATTACGTTATACACTTACTATATTTCCGATCAGCGTGGTACTCAGTGAAGACACTCCAGATAGTTTCTTAGTACCGAGTTTACATACCAGATTCTTGGCATCATACCACACTGTGTTACACTGCCCGTAGTTTTCACATCGGTGGACGCAGAGCTTCATACCAATGTTGTGGATCACCAGTAGTTCTACTTCACCAGCTAATACAAACTGTATCAGTCCGAAACTCAGACACAGGAACACCAAGGCAGAGCACGGTGGTAGCATGCTGCCTAGTTAACGAAAGCATCTGTCAAGCATAGAGCTAGGTGTATCTTGATGTATTTGTGTGTGTTGGCTAAGGTCGTCTGAATATATTGAAGAAACTATTGTGGTTAACAGTTCATAATGTATGCACATGTTGTATGGCCACTAGCGGACGTCATATATATTTTCACTAAAATACCTTGATAACCATCAAACTATCTTGAAACCATACAAGATACATTAAGATGAATGTCATGGGTGAAACCGTACACCATTTTCCATTCAGAAAACTAACTTGTAGTATGTACATTTGAAAAGATATGTTTGTTCAGTAGCACCACGGGCACTTGAAGCAGGCCATAAATTATGTTTTATTCAATTATCAGTATTACAATGAACTTGTAAGGCAATGTACAGTACCATGTCATCACTGGAAAAATGCAGTAAATCTCCCCTTTCTAAGGACAACGGCGACACTGTACATCGTTTTGGTCAATACTTCAGGATAAGATCTCCAAGATCAGAGATACTTTGGGCAATACACAGCCAATTGACATATCACCTTGATCATTTGAAGGCGAGAATCTCGTTACTTTCCGCCCATTTACCCATGCAGAGATGTTAAAACTGTTCATCCGCCCCCATCTTTTCTCCTAGAATTTATAGATTGCCTTCTACCAGTGATAACTGGCATCGTCAACCTCAGCCTGACCGCAGGCGATGTTCCAACAAGTTTTAAAACTGCAGTAATTAAACCTTTGCTGAAGAAGCCATCCCTTGATGCCGACATTTTGAAAAACTACAGGCCAGTTTCGAACCTTACACATCTTTCGAAACTTCTGGAGAAAGCTGTGAAATCCAGACTAATGGATCAAATCAAACAATATTCCCTTTTAAAGCATTCCCAGTCTGCATACAAACCTGCTCACAGTACTGAAACAGCCCTAAATCATGTTATTGTACATTCTCAAGTGTAATAAGTCTTATTAAATCTTCTGGACTATCCTATCATCTCTATGCTGATGATACCCAGCTAATTGACTCTCTCTGTTGATCCAGTCTCACAACGCACCACCCTGCTGGATGTGTCATGCTGCAGCCTATCAATTAAATCCTGGATGAAGAACAACTTGCTGAAACTTAACGACGATAAGACTGAGGCAATTGTCATTGGCTCGAAACAGAGACGTAAACACCTAAACACTGATCACATTGTAGTAGGACAGGCCCGTAGTCCTTTTTTTTTATCCATCGTCAACAACATAGGTGTCATTCTTGATGCACAGTTGAAGATGGACAAACAAGTTAACGCTGTGACACAGAAGTGTTATTTCCACCTGAGGAACATCGGTAAAGTCCGTCACCTGCTGAGTGAAGAAGCAGCCTATTCACCTCCTAGGACTATTGTAATAGTTTACTAGGTGGAATTACTCAGGAAAACATGCAAAGGCTCCAGCGAATTCAGAATACAGCTGCCCGTATTGTAGCAATGACCCGGAAAAATACCAGCATAATACCTGTCTTGAATTTGCTACGACTTTAATTGATTTTAAGACAGTATCACTCGCTTACCAATATATTAAGAGCTCTGTTCGCTATAGTAATGCATGTAGAAATATGAATGGATATTAAAATAATTTATTAAAACAGCATAATGGTCTGCTTCAAGTGCCTGTGGTTGGAAAAACGAATGCCGTAAACTAGTCATCTTGAATTACCTAATGATCATTTATACACGTGTATAATATGAATCGTGCACTTTTGTACCACCGTGGCTTGTGTAAAGCGAAATAAAAACTCTGAAACTCTGAAAATGTGAATAACGTATTAATGACAATTTGACGATGCACGAGAGGATGACATCCTAGTAAGCCTGCATGAATGTGAGGAATCACGGAATCAGTCCGGACTTCAAGGCACTCATATAGCTTCAATCTTTCCTCTTAGGCGTGGACCGTATATTTTGGTATGAAGTGTCGTCCCGTAGGATTTCTTTACTACTATAGACATGTCTTAATTATTCAGTTCATTTGGTTCAATGTAATGACATTTTTGTTTTGTTTCAGTACCATCCGGTGCTCGCAGCTTTACTACAACATTCAGCGCTACGGATGTTGAGTGTTTCCTCCTGTCCTAAACTAACACGCCGTGATATGAGTGAAAGAATATTGAAAGCGGACTATCTAGTCCTAGAATAACGTCTATGCTGGACATATGATAGTCCGTGTTCATGCATAAGGCAGACCATTTAATTATAACCTGCACTATGTCTTGGGACTTTTGTAAATACTAAAATAGCGTTGTTGTCAATGATTGAATAATAATGACAAGATTATCGGTATTTCTCAATAGTTTATGTTTTTTCCCCCCAGTTCATTGTGAGTTCAAGCAGATCCGTGTTTTATAAGATTCCTTAGTAAGCTTTCCTTACCATGTCATAGATTCGAAAAATATATGTGATGCGCAATCAAATTGTTATATACGATTTTCGTAATTGTAGTTCTTTTCATCCGTAGAGGGAACGTCATGTAGTCATGCTGGTTGACGAATATCTTGGAAACGAAAACAAAATTTATTAGTGTTAACACACACACACACACACACACACACACACACGCACGCACACACACACACACACACACACACACAAACACACATATATATATATATATATATATATATATCATCTAATGGATAGTTGAATATGGACATTATTTACACTGTTTTATTATGTGTATACATATACAGAAATATAGTATTGATTTATACGTTATCAATATACCTTGAAATAACCAGTAATATGAATGAAATTCAAGTAAGTTTATGAGAACAAGCAAGTATTTTGTTGATTAATGCTAATGTGCCTGACTAATAACTATGAAAATTAGGGAGTCATTTTCACATGACGTCATTTTCATGTGACGTCATACTACTATTTATAAATACTACAGTACTGTATAGTAAACAAGATGGCAATTATGATCGGAGACTATGTGCCAATCGACTAGATTTAATATTTATTATATACTTAACAGTGAAAGACTGCGGTTTCTCACTCTGAGAAAAGTGATATCGTCACTGCAGTGACGAGAACAGTGTTATCAGCACTGCATTGAAGAGAACACCTTCCGGTACTAGTGAACCCGCTGTGAACCACGATTGGCACTTACGTCATCAGTTCATTGTACAATTAATTGATCAATTTGATTCGTCACGTTAACATTTTCGATGTACCAGAATCGTTTGTGTTTGTCGAGTAATTGAATATATTCTGTTTTGACTTATATTTGTCGTTAAAGCTAATGAAGGCTAGCTCGTCGTTAGGGTCGCCATGTTATTTCAAAACGTTGGATGCTCTTATTGTGAAGCATCATATTGACAGCTCATGACGTCAGCTTACATTTTCCGGTTGGGAGATTTCATAGTTTTCTTTTCAAAGTTTTGTTGATAATTATACAATAAAAGTATATCATATATATAAATACGATATGTCGTGTGTCTAGTGAAATAGCATGTATCTCTCATCGAGTGACGTGGGAAGAACGATATTTTCACGAGTGGCTGCGTGAAAATATCTCCTTTCCCACGTTACTCGATGAGAGATACTTGCTATTTCACTAGACACATGAAATATCCTCTACATTCAGAATTAGTAATAAAAATAAAAATTGTTTTTAGTTGTTATTTTCCTATTCGTAACTCCATCAAAGAAAAAAAATGTAAAATCACAAGATATTTCTAAATGTCAGTATCGGGTGTGTCCTCCAGGTGCGGCTATGCACTTGGTACATCATCTGCTCATAGAGTTGACAAGGTTTTGGTAGAATGTTTGTAGAATGCTATTCCATTCTCTCACCAAAGCGTCCTCTAACTGTTGCACGGTCTGTAACTGTTGCCCTCTGGACAATCGTCTCCCAATTTCGTCCCACACATGCTAAATGGAATATCGGGTAACATTGTAGGACATTGTGTCACGTTCATATGACTATGTTACGAGCAGTAATTGGATACACATGCAGCAAAATCTGTCCTACTGGGTAGGCACGAAAATTGGTGATCTGACGTAGAATGTAATTCACAGCAGTAATTAACGCGTTCTCTCCAATTGTAAAGGGGAGTTCGGTAAATGTACTAGTTTAAACCACAGGAACGTGTAGAGTGGACCCAGATGCATTGGATGTGTCAATACCAGTCAACATAACCTTTATTTTTACAAACTTAATAAAAAATAATAATAATAAAATATCCGTACTTATGGACTAGTAATGCATAATTTTGCATTAAATTATTAAAAGTTCTTGTTCTGGCGTCCGGTACTACCAGTTATTATTTCTCTTGGGATCTCAAAGACAAGGTAATCTGGAGCAGTTTTACTGTTGAGTGTTGAGTGAGCAAGTGAAAGGATCTTGAAATATATTATTTGCTTTATGGGCAACCAGTGGAGAGATTTTAGCACTAGAGTAATACGCTCGTGAAGTGGAAAGTCAGAATAGCTGCGAGTGTACATTTGCATGAACCAATTCCTCAAGACATGTAATTCACAATATGCGTGGAGGTAATAATTCATTGCAAGGGTTGTCTTAGGACGTATCCATTAGCAATATATATTAATAGTGACATTCTGGTTTACACATTTCTATTGAAAAAGGGATATATGAGATATATATTTAATACAAGCCTGGAAGCCTTAAAATTAGCACAATTATATTGAGTATTCTGATTACATCGTCGAACAAACATACTGTCATAGGGCAAATGTTTACAATATTTAATTACAAAATATTCATGTCTGAAAGGCATGTCTTACGTATTGTATAGTGGCTGGAATGGCATGTGCTGGTAATTGACATGCCATCGATCGTCTTCATGGCAGGTCCCTATACCGCTGCAGTCATGTATTTCCTTCATCTGTAAGCTTGGTCGATGATGTTAAGGAGGCTGGGCCTAGTTTCGCCCAAGATTTATAGAACAAAGACATTGCTGAATTTGTAATATGTTGTTCGTTGTTCAAATACAGACCCAATGATATAAAAATATCATAGGGTCGCAGGGCATATAAGAATGAATGCATATAAGAAGGTTACATCTGAATGAAGACACCTACCGTCTGAGCAATGTTTAACCATTTGAGCACAAGACACTTATATAAGTGATGTCCTAAGACAACCCTTGCAATGAATTATTAACTATTTTGAAGCTGCGAGTACTCAATAGAACCACACCTCCACGCATATTGTGAATTACATGTCTTGAGGAATTGGTTCATGCACACTCGCAGTTGTTCTGACTTTCCCCGAGCAACAGTATGGATGTTTCAGTATATGTGAAATTGTCATTATATTTGAAATGGTCATTCGCACTAATGTTGTTTGGTCACATCAACGCAGACAGCCGCTCACTTGAGAAGTCTACGTATCGTAGTGACAAAGTTTCAAATACTTACCAGTGTCAGAAGCTATGTCTGAACTTCCCGGATTGTCAGTCGGTGATCTACTTGATGGAAGACCACGTGTGTCGCGTAAATTCAGCCAACATACAAGGGACCGAAACTAAACATCCCGGGAGGTACTACTTTGAAAAGAAGGTAATAATGTGTGTTCAAAATAGGTGACGTGATGAACAGTTGCTAGCAATAGGTAGTGTCATTCTACCAGGAATATAACAAATATATACATACATATATATATATATATATATATATATATATATATATATATATATATGAATGAGATTCTCATACGAGTGGTCATACAATACTAAATTTATTACAGGAGCTTAATATCATTTTTGCCAACGAGTTTAACAAAGTCAATAATATATGAACACGAATGTGAATTTCTATTTATCACATTACGGTATAGTTTTTCAGTCACAAACACTATAATAGACACATGTCTTTAGAACTGAGTTAAGGCACGCGGATACTATTATAGTTCAATGTAAATGCGTAAATATTTATAGATGTGTTTGCATATTTAATTGAAGAAATCTTTTATCTTTATATTCGACAAATTAAGAAGAAGCTCTAAAAGAGGTTCGAAAATACTTTGATATCGCGAATGAATACAATTATAATAATCAATTGTGTTATTGCAATAGTGAACATATTTATATTTATAGCATGGATTTATTGCAATCCCAAACTCCTGTATTATGTGATAGCATATTCACGGTTTGAAATCCTAACAACATGGTTAAATTTATTTTGTTTTAAACACACAATTCAAAAAGGCAATCTTAAAGGCCAGGTTACAATAGTTATAGCCGAAGGAGATAATTAAAAGAAACAATATTTCAATTATTTGCAAGATTACATTAATTAACTAGTTGCGGTACTTTTATGATGAACTGACGTCTATACGAATTTTGTAGTATAATTTGGTTTATAATCACTTTTCATATACATTCGTGTTTAATCAATTTTCATGTACCCATTTTGAAAACTGACCGCAATTGCCGCCTTTTTTAAATGGATGCCCTGAAATACCATCATTTTGGAAATGTCAGGAAATAACACCATCTACGCATTGGAAAGTGAATCAAGTATTGAAACGTGACCCCGTTGAATACTGACCCATGTCATATTCTGCATTCCATAAGTTCACATTATTTGACGCGCAATATTTCTATTGGAAAGCAGGACGTATTCCGGCTGGCAGTGATCTAGAGGTAACGAGTCTGCCTCACAACACAGAGGTCCAGCTAGTGTCAAGCCGAACACTAGCCATCGTGTTTGGTTCCACATTGTTTTTAAACGTTGTAGCGCTTGATGGCAGCTTGGGTTGTGTACTTCCCAGGGCGTTGAGTATGTGACATGAGTGCACACTGGCAGGGATAACAACATAGCGCAATGAGCAGGTTTTCAGCATGGATTTGGCGCAATGTTATAAATACGCACATTATTATTACTAGTAACGACTGCGCATACGCGACAAAGAATCTCGACAAATTTAGCGAGTATGGTTTCACAAGGATTGATCTACTAGTATTTGAAGTATAGTTACAATGTTTCTAGTGATTATTAAAGGGCAACAAATCAAATACTATCGCTACACTATTTTCTTCACAAATGCATCTGTTGAGTACAGGCCGTTGAAACCTGACCCGGGGTCCCTATTCAATGGGTCGAATCACAACTCAACGGTAGTGGGTCTGTATTCAATGTTGAATACCTACTCCGGGTCACTATTCAACGCCGTGTCAGTTTTCAATCGTTTGTACATTCAAAACTCGTATGGCCATCTCTCTTCAAACAATTATAGCAGGTACAGACATGTGGTGGAACACGGGACTGTACTTTATGTTGTGACGCATGATTCCGTGCACTATGTAGACATAATGGTGACACATAATGGTCCTGTGCATTGCACTAGACTACTTAGTATAGCTATAGATTGGAAGTAAATCATGGTCAAGGCCACAGGGTAGCGCGTGCACAGGGGATCGCGGATCGGATTTTCAACTGGTACATGTGAATACTGTCTGCGTTGTAGACTGTTGCTCACTTATTTGTCAATGTCTCCAAAACAATTTTTTTTTTTAAATAATGACCAAAACAATAATTAAAAATACAAATAAAATTTGAATCTTTTCTTTTAAAAAAAATCTGTTTTTCATTAAAACAAATATAATTGAATAAAGTCAAGTCAGTAATGAATGAGTGTATTAGTACATGTCTGTTTCATGATCAGGATGCCTCCCATCAATGTTCAAACATCCTCGAGTCACATACTCAGTGCATTCTCTTTCATACACTATCTAAAAAATTTAGAACTCGGCTTCAGGAGCACGGTCACAACTTTCGTCATACATCCGTCTGCAAGTTCTTGAAGAGTAAATGTATGCTGTAGAAGTTTGGAAATTCTTTGTTGCTAAATTAAAATTATATAAATCTAAATTTATATATCCAAAAAGCTCCCGGGTATCGTTTCACGAAGATCTCATATCTTCTACGATACCATAAACAATCTCGTAGCAGTTTAGGGTAATTCGATTGTTATGAATGGTGATCGGAAGCTTACGAGAGCGGGATGGTCTCATATAGGCCGAGAATCTCTGACCGTCATACCAGCGTGGGGATGGATTGACGGCAGAGGTATTAGTTTTCTAAAACTGGGACGAGCACAGTTGGTCAAGTGTGCGATCGGCTTAAGTGAACAATATGACATGCATTCGCATATACGTTGGTATCGTTTGATAGATTGTCCATGTATCTATCTAGACTGTACTTATGAACGTTCAATGTCTTTATAATCTATTTTTAACACAAGCGAGTAACCAGCCAACCAGAACGTGCTATGACCACTGCCTTCAGCAGGATGAGGCTGTAAGGAGTTTAACAATGACATTTGTGTGGCGCACTCTGAACTTAACGTTAATATCCACGTCGTCTTCGGGAGTCCCATCCGTCCATAATCCTACATTAAAATGTTACGAGTAAGAAGTCTAGATAGATAAGTGGACGATATCAAACGATACCAATGTATGTGCGAATGTATGTCATATTTTTCATGTATGCCGATCGTACGGTCGGCCGATTTTTCCATCCCAGTTTTGATAGGCCTGTCCCTCTGCCGTCAATCTAAGCACCACCCAGATATTACGCTCAGACCTCGGCCTATGTCTCATAGTGGATATGCGAGCTTCGAGAAACGATACCCTGGCCCTAATTTACTGTTATTCAGTATATATGCAAATTTAAAGAAACACTGAGACTGTGTATTAGAGGATGATAATCAAGTCGTTGATGCATATTTGTATATGTGCAAATATGTTTCAGGACGCCGCTCACACGTGTTCAAGTAGTCCGTGTCCTCATGGCCACGTGTGCATCCTGGCTGAATCTGGACAGACACGCATATGTCTGGAATCTGACGGTTCGTTTCTAACGGTGGTTTTTAATCTGCTTTCTATGATTATCTTATTCTGTGTATTTGAGTTTAAACCAAAAATGTCATGGTATTGGGTAAAAGTAATGCAGCATACAAGAGGATATGGTAACAGTCACCTGACAACCGACTCCATGCGTAATTTATATAATTAAGAACGTGCATACTTATTTTCTAGATACTCTTGTTAAAAGTGTCTTTCACCCCTAAACTGTTTGCTATTACTTGTTATACTTGTAAACAGATATACGACCATTTCAGATTATATCTATTTCGTAGATAACGTAAGTCTGTATGTGACATTGCAAATTGATTGCTGGATTTTGCAATGGTGCCTAAAATGGTAAGACTTGGTATTTTGAAAATATGTATTACCCATTATGGCAGAAGTGCATTAATCATAATAAAAATTGAATATACAAATATATTCACTACTTAATCAACTCTTGCACACAACCGGGTACCTAATATTATCGTAGCTCGAGTGGTATTATACAGTGACTTGGGGGAGGGGGTAGGTGACAATGATTATTAGCAAGGGTATAGTAATATCAGAATCATGAGTATGCCATAGATTCTAGCAACCAGGTGTAAAACAAACAGCATACTAGTGTATATAGTGGCAAAGTTGGGCACAGTGTATTTTCATCTATTACTGATAGATGGGGGAGTCCTCTCATCTCAAGGTGGACACCTAGGGTGTCAGATGGTAAAGTCCACCATTAAACTACGTTCAAGAGACAAGATCATACTTCAATTAGGAATAATGGTCACTATCGGGGTTATTACATATTCTGAAAGAACAATCTTTACCCGACATGAGATCTTTATTTCAGATTAAAAAATATGATAAAAGTTTGATGAATCGGTGTTTGAAATATATGTATTTCCTATCCAAAGACACCTATCCCCCAAAAGGGCGGCCGCGCCGGAAATTGTGACGTCACGGGTTTCTGTGTACACAGATCCCCCTCACATCGTAGTGCTTTTTTTCTACCAGCTGATTAAATTACCGCGTAAGAACAACAATTGAGCTCACGATACATTCCAATGTCTCTCTGGTTAATCTATCTACAAGTAGATGTTGATCCGTGAGAGAGAATAATATTGACAGAAGTCACTTTCTTTCTCGGTGTTTGATGTCAGCTGTTGTCGTTGATCTCTTGTTCGACACGGGCATGATGAGAGACACGACATCTTACCACTCCGAGTTTGGGTTTTATCTGTGATAGCGCACTATACAGGACCTAAACGGTTCCATAAAACAGACCCGACACTCGCCTATACTCGAGATTGTCCTCTCCGACGTCCGCGCGAAGTCTATATTAACCAAAGCCAGCGATCCAAACTATACCATGATAACAAAACTTCCCTGTTAATAATAAATATTATATGTTATGTCGCAGGCGACTGGCGATAAAATGATATACTTACACGTCAGTTACGTTTAATGTATTTCTAATTATACATCTAAATCAATTAAGAATTGCTCGACATGGGTATATGATGGAACCTGATGCATAATGAACAGAACTAACATTTGTTTTGAGATAAAATGATTTTTAAACAAAGTTATGATAAAACATATCAGTGCACACTCATGGGCGTGAGTTCCCCAGTGTTTTCAATAGTACATTTGATGTTAAAATTCATGTCCCATATGGAATCCTTTGTTTTAATGAATACCTGTTACAGGTCCTGCAGTGTGCACACTATACATAGTATATCATTCAATATTTATAGTAAATGTCTTCCATTTTCAAGTTCATATACTCGATCTACTTATATCGAAGCGGTTTGTCCGCAATCCTAATGTGGGTATTTTGACTATGTATTCGTTGTGGCATAATATGTGTACATTGTCAATAGTTAACTTCAGTAAAATAAGATTGGCGTTTTAACTAAATCCGAATTTAAACAACGCAGGTGTATGGGTACCCGTAATGTTAATATCTTATTCAACATTAGAGCACCATACATTTGTTTTCCGGTGAATTAAAATCATATTGAATAATATAACCAGGTATAAAAATAGCATTATGAATTACGTATCATGATGTTCTACTAAAAACAACAATAAATAGTAGGATTTTATTTTCAAAATGGTTGCAGCAACACGTTCTTAGAGAAACTTATAATGAACAAATTATATTATATTCATAGAGAAAATGTGTGTTGTGGTATTGTTTGTAGCTTTCAAGGTTTAAACGCAAAGTATGTTTATACTAATTAATTTATATTTATTTTTGTGTGTGTGTGTGTATGTGTGTGTGTGTGTGTGTGTGTGTGTGTGTGTGTGTGTGTGTGTGTGTGTGTGTGTGT
>JAUTBT010084978.1:0-11940 GCA_032361225.1 Lepetodrilus schrolli | reverse complement strand
CCAAGTGAGCTAGCACTGTAAAAACTGGTGGAAATCCAGACTAGTACAAGCAGTACATATGCATGCAAGCCATGATGATGTGAGTGAACAAATCTTGAAAGTGGCTTTAAACCCCAAATCAACCAACCAATCATGCTCAACTCAAGATCAAATCCGGTATCAAATTTTAGCATAAAATCATACTCAAACGGTTTCGTAATCTCTGGGCCTGATGTTTACCAGTGCTATGATGATCGATGAATAATAATTTCAGAAATATTCTCATGTTGACATTCTCGACACTCTGTCAGTTGACTTTGTTGCCAGCTTTCCTCTGCTGTTCCTCATTCTTTTTCTACATCATTTTTTTTTTTTAGTTTATTTTATTCAAGACGAAATAGATAGGTTACAAGTTATTACAACTTAAATGAAAACTGCTCAAAGAGAAGGGAAAGAAAAGATGGGGAGAGAAGAAAGAGAGATAAAGAATGAGTTATATGTACATATTATATAAATGTGAATATTTATGTAAGCATATCAAGCAAATCGTTGTGTTTATTTAATGTACAACTGTATAAGCTCTAAAATAGTTTCATTTTCAGATACATTTACGTCCGAATGGCAAATTAGTAACAGATTAACATTGATATGTACATTATGTTGCATAGTAATTTTTTGAATATTTTCTAGCATGTCTTCACAATATGTGCTGTATGCAATGGAATTTTACCTATCCTACAACGGTGAAGCTATATTTGGAGGTATAAAAGCGATTATATGTTTGCCATTTCTTACAGTTTAGTTTAAACATATTTTATTCAAGCCGAAATGAATGGGTTACAATTTATTACAACTTAAATGAAAACTACTCCAAGAGAAGGGGAAGAAAAGGTGGGGAGAGAAAAAAAGAAAGATTATGAATGAAGGAGATATATGTACATATTCTGCAATTGTAAATATTTACATAAGCATATTAAGTAAACCTTTTTGCTTGTTTAATGTACGACTGTACTAACTCTAAAGTAGTTTCATTTTCTGATACATTTTCTGAAGTCCGAACAGCCATTTAACAATAGCTTAACATTGATATGCACATTATATTGTAAAGTAATTCTTTGAATATTTCCTAGCATATCTTCACTGTATGTGCTGTATTTCTGACATTCAGGTAAATAATGGACAGCGTTTTCACAGGGATTACCACATAGACATGAAGCCATGTCGGATATTCCAATTTTAAACAAATCGTTATTCAATTGACTGACAGAATATCTAAATTTAGTGAGTAAAATACAGTATTTCCTTGCCCCTTAGAAATAATTTCAAGGAGCCATTTGGCTCCTAAAGAACCAGAAACACTTAAAATAAGTGAAATACTGGTCGCCAAATGCAAAATTAGGTCACCATGGCTCCCAAATTAGTTGCTAAATTGAGCCCTGATTATTGATGAAAATTATTCAGGATTTTACCAGAAGTTCATACTGGTGATTCAAGTTCCACATCAGGGGGTTGTGTGGAATTTTATCTGCAATACCACAGTGAACAGATTTTTTGAGGTAAAAAGATGATTTTATGTATGAGAAGTGAATGTACTTTGCAGTTGTAACTAAGAACTAGTCCCAAATGAGCATCAATAGTGACTGTATACCTTTAAAGTTCTTTGAATTTACATAAAACATATACTAGTAAAATAGAAATAAGCACTGCTCTATGAAATAGCATTTCCTTCCACAGGAATAAATCTGTCATAACGATATTGATTACCTGTTTCCAATACCAAACACACGAGTTATTACACTGTAGCACTGTACACATCTGAGTTGTCCCCCTTACATGAAGGCTGTATGCATATTCTTAAAATAATCTCCAATGTTTTTAAATGATAAATTGGAATGTTAATCAGAATGAACACTCATGCAGTGGTGGTGCTAGTTACTTGGGGAAGTGTGTTCTTTCCAGATGCCTGTGATGCATCATTCTATCTGTTACAGTTCACACCCAGCAACACCAACATTGCCTTGCTGGATCTCTCCCAGACCTACAGAGGTGTGCCAACACACATCACCAGATGACATAAGTGCAGGATCTTCTGTTCCTTGCCAGGATCTGGCCATTTCGTGCCAAGAGCCAGCCATTTTTGTGATAAGGCCAAGCAGCAATTTTGTTCCAGGACCTGGCATACATTTTGTGCCAAGACCCAGCGGCCATTTTGTGCCAAGACCCAGAGGCAATTTTCTGCCAAGACCCATTGGCCATTTTGTGCCAAGATCTGGCAGTCATCTCATGACACCACTAGGTCATCAAGATGCCAAGTTGAAGGGAATGACATCATCAGTGTTGTTAATGGCAAAAGGCAGCCATCAAAGAGAGAGAGAGAGACTCCCCACCCCGGGGACAAAGGGGGTGTGAGGTCAGACCATGGTCTTGATCATGATGTTAGGCATGGCATTCCTCCTCCTCCGCCACTGGCCCAGGTCCCGGGTTTGCTGCTTGAGATGCTGAATCCACAGCCGTGTGTCGCTGGGATCCTCGGCCTGAAAGTTGAAACAACCCCGTGAAAAAATGTATATCACCATTGGTATTTCTTACAATTAACTGCAAGATTATTCTTTCCGAGTGCATATAATTCATGCATATACATTCTCTTCTGTTTCTTGGGACTATTGAGCATTGCTAATTTACAAAAGTTACTGTATCTTGAAATTGTCTTTTATGTTTACTGTTTGCTTGTGATACCCGAAACATGCATCAGATACCTGAAACATGCCCAAGATTCCTAAAACCTGACCCTCTATTTTCAAAAGAGACCTTATTCAAGACAACAGGCAATCCTACAAACATAAAACAAGGCCTGAAGACATCTCCACACCGACCTTGAACAGGAGGGCCTCTCGTCCCCACTCGTGCAGCTCAAACACCTCGTCAAAGTCTGCATCAACTGTCACCACACACTTGTCCAATAGCATAGGGTCCTGGAACAGTTTTCTTTACTTAGCACATACAGCTTGGGAGAGCCACCAACAACATCAGTTAAATACAAATCACAGATTTGTTCAAGAAGGCCACTGTGTGGAAACCATAGATCTTTGTATTGGAGAGTAATTAAATGAATGAATTAGTGCTTTACTTCACAGCGGGGATATTTCCCCCATACGCACCAACTACAATGTTATCTTGAAATGCAATTACTAATCAAGACATGCAAGAAAATAAACAAGCATGAAAAACCATTCCAAAACGCCGAGAGCAATAGAACATTGGCAAAGAGACGATAATCACAGGACAATGTATGATTAAAACTTTCCATAAAGTGGAGAGTAATTTAACCATTTCACTTGAGGTAAAATTGAAGAAACAACTTATTGTAGATAGCACTACTCACTCTGATTGGCTGGTACTTTCCGTTCTTCTCGCGGATCAGAACAACTGCTGCCTGCTGGACATGTGACGGCCGTGGAAACACCAGGTTATAATCACGGTCTCGCTTCTCGTGTCGCGGCTGGAAAAACGTAAATCACAACATATTAAATTTCTATAGAAATTCTGCTTTCAGTAAAAAAAGTCGACTTTTTCTGGTCAATCTTGTCAAGTGCTAGTCAAAGTCAGTCCTATCTGATCAAATGCTGTATTGTTGAACCACAGTCCTATCTGATCAAATGCTGTATTGTTGAACCAGTCAGTCCTATCTGATCAAATGCTGTATTGTTGGACCAGTCAGTCCTATCTGGTCAAATGCTGTATTGTTGAACCAGTCAGTCCTATCTGGTCAAATGCTGTATTGTTGAACCAGTCAGTCCTATCTGATCAAATGCTATATGAATCAGCCAGTCGTTCATGTCTGAGCCCTGTTGCACAGAACAGTTGTAGCTACAATTGGTTGTAAGTTAAATTTTATGAAAATGCAACAAATGTAAGCCATTGCATGAAACATTTTTATTGTTACAATACTTGAAAATATAGTTAGCTAAAATTGTTGTAGCGATAAAAGTGCTTCGTGCAACCAGACTTAAGGTGGAATTACATGGGTCGATTGGTTGTAACGATGCGTGGAATCTCACTGTGTGAGAGTCGATTCGCAACAACCGAGATCGCTTGACTAGAACAAGTTCTACTCGTATGACTAATGGAACCAGACTCGTACAACCAATCGACCCATGTGAGACAGCCTTTACATCTGTAGTGGGTCCTTAAAATCTTACTACAATCAACTGTAGCTACAATTGTTCAAGGGCCCTTTCCACAGAACAATCGTCGTAACTCCTGTATGTTAGCCTGGAGTTGCCTACCCTGTTACCCTGCTCAGGAGCTACGATCGTTCTGTGGAACGGGCCCCTCAGCAACGGGTCTGAGGTCAACACCAGGAAAGGCTGCCGTACCTGTCCCAGGATGAAGAGGACTCCGTGTATGGCGGTGAACTTGAGGTTCTTGCACTTCTTAGCTGCCCACATGTGGTCGGAGGGCACTGCGTACATCAGACGGCTGGTGATGAGGTCGCTGACCTCCTTCTTGGTCCAGCCTAGGACCTCCAGGGCCACCTGCAGTAACAGACATCCACATGTTAAGGTGAGGTCGGACCAAGCACAACTACGATAATGAAAAAATAATTTTGAGAAAATTGTTATAAATGCAAAATGTAGTACCTGGCCCCGAGATTAAGAAACATTTTAAGTACGATTTCATGCTCAAGCTCAAATTTCATATGGGGATGAGTTGCACATGAAATTGTACTTAAAAATGCTTCATAATCTCGCAGCCTGGTCACACTGCAATGATAGCAAAAAGTGTATTTCTTGATACACATTAGCTACATGTTGACTGCCTACCCTGTTGACTTCCAGCTTCTCTGTGAGACTATACCGTCCACGCCGAGACCGCTTGCGTTTTATTCTGAAGCTTCCGGATCCAGTAAACTTGGTTTTCTGTGCAAGAATTTAATTCATATAATTATTGTGAAATTGTTAACATTGAATAGCCCATCAATACTAGAAGTAAATTTGATATGTCTAAATTTTAATTTTAAAAAAGGATATTAAAGTAGATTTTATTAATGCTTACAGCATTGATATGTTCAAGTACATCTTCTATCTTGTTTAGGGCAAGACCAATGGCGGTCTTGTCTGGATGACTGACAGGTGTGGATTTGTGCAGTCTACTCAGTAACAGAGGGTATCTGCAAAGAAAATTAGCATGAAAGTAGTAACAATCAGTAATTAATAGATATTTTATATTTAGATTTAGTGCACTTTGGCACATTTTCAAAATAGCAAATAAAATACAAAATAATTTAAAATTATTTTTGAGTACCCGTAGCAGAAAATCTGCTAATATTAGCATCGAATTCCGGATGCAGGGGGAGGAATATTTATATAGACCATTAGTTCCATGCAAGAGGTCTGCTCGCAACGCAAAGTGGGTAGACACTGACTGTTTATTAACAACAAGTTTTCCCCTAAAGATGGTCCTCACTTCATCACTCTCTGTACAGGCACCATGAGGAAGGACTTAAGGTGCATGCGGCGAAGCAGAGAGTTGTCCCGCTGTGAGGCCTGCAGGAACACGTGGAGCAACTCCTTCTCCTTCTCCAGCTGCTCCAGAGTCTGTGACGCCGGGCCCTGCAACATGGATATAATATACATCACATGTGTCTCACAACACACAAGTCATGAGTATACATTAACATGATTATTAAATAAAAAGAAAATTATGTTACTTATATTTTTAATGACTTGTAGATCTACTAGTAGATCAGTGTCGAAGTATCATCATGAAAAGAAAAGGAAACTGTATACCCTGTAGATTTATTCAGTAAAAATGAATAGTTGAATGATTAATTTTTTTACCACAGTGACAATGTAATCTATTATACTTCTTCACCCTTTTATGCTTTCATTCATGCTTTTAATTTATGCAAGTACTATGAGCATACCTTTATGGTGCAGAGTTTGGCATTATATAAATGCCCATATTATTATTACTATTATATTATTATTATAAGTAAATTAAAAAGCTTTCATAACATTTCATAAAATTATATACGGAAAGTAATTAAATTTGTAGCAGTCCAAATTATTAGAATAATATGAAAATTGAAAATAATTAGGGACAACCAAATTAAAGTTGAAAATAATTAGAAAATTATGATTTGAAAAAAATTGGTCATGTTCGTATTCTTATGGTCGGGAAAAAAATATGGTTGGCGATTAATTTAGGTGTTCGACCTATTAGAGAGACAGTGTATTTGGGATACTAATTAATATATAAAATAAGTTGTTTTTAAAATAATTTCTGTAAGCTTTGGGATTATCATCACACATGATGTAGTCACATGATCTGGCATGGGTACATCATCTGGTGTGGTCACTAGTTCATGGTCCAGGGTACAGTTGCACGACACTCTTATAGCGCTACAATAGTTGTAAGTCCAATTGTAGAGTCTTCTACAATTGGAATTGGGTTGCACGAAGCTCCTGTATGCTATATGAATAAGACAGCTATTGTAATGTCAGTTGTAAATCCCTACAACTATTGTAGCCTACAACAGTGTCGTGCAACTGGACCCTGTTCCACAGAACGATCACAGCTCTATGGGTCTCTAATACTAGCACTATGATTGTTCTGTGCAATGGATCCTTGGTTGTGATACTAAGATTGTTCTGTAGAATGGATCCTTGGCTGTGATACTACGATTGTTCTGTGGAATGGATCCTTGGTTCTGATGATTGTTCTGTGGAATGGATCCTTGGTTCTGAGACTACGATTGTTCTGTGGAATGGATCCTTGGTTCTGATACTATGATTGTTCTGTGGAATGGATCCTTGGTTCTGATACTATGATTGTTCTGTGGAACGGATCCTTAGTTCTGGTCTGAAGATGCACTTACCTGATTGACACAGAAGTTCTCAAATGCCAGGAACATGGACGAAGATTCCACAAACAGGTTTCCAATACAGGCACTGGAAAGACTCTGAAAATAAATACAAGAATATTTCAAATACTAGTTTATTTCTGAAACTTTCATGCAAAAGACATCTATCTGTGAAAACATAGCAGATATCACATCCTGTCATGACCAACTTGAAAAAAGCAGACATCACATCCTGTCATGACTAACTTGAAAAAAGCAGACATCACATCCTGTCATGACCATCGTAGAACAGTAACTTCCATGGAGATCTCTATTTCATGTGATCTCTATTTCATGTCCCTAAGTGTGGGCTCGACCTCAGGACCTTTGACACCAATGCTTGATCCTTTTCCACATCAATGAAATCAGTGCTATTCGTGGTTTATTCTAAAATGTTCAGCTGGCCATATAGCATCGTAGCCAGTTTAGGGTACCTTTCTCGAAGCTCTCATTTCCACAATGAGACCATAGTGCTTTTGTAAGTCCCTGATTGCCATGTACAAGTGAGTGAATTATTGTTTTACATCACAGCGGGAATCTTTCACCCATGTAAAAGATACGACAGCCACACAGAATAATAAGCTTATGTAAACATCTCGTTAAAGTAACATCAATGTTCTTAATGCTTAGTGCATCAGATCTATTTTGATCTAAACATGGATAGATTTCATTTAACATTTAATGCCAGAATATTTAGTCTATATCTACTATGTTGAAAGTATAGAATTCCAAAATTCTTATCTGATCAGAAAATACATTGGCTATGGTCAATAAACATAGAAAGAAGAAAGCATAAGGTTTATAAATAAAATGAGAAAATCCCAGAAAAGAAACATGAAATAATAGATTTATGGCCCACACGAGAAGCCATCAAGTATCTTAAGGCACCTCCTACTAGATTCCTAATAATTACTTCTCTATAGGATATAATTTTCTTTTTCAACCATGATCAACCATTATATGAAATAAACACAATATAATCTAAATATTAATGTCTGACTAAGTAAATAGATTCACCATTTCCTAGCCTAGGTCTGTCTGTAACTACATGGGGACCAACTGACAAGTATTACTGAAATGTACTTCATCATTGCACTGCACTAATTGGAGCCACCAGAGGGAACCTCCTAAAATTAAACTTCCGTTCCTGGATATCAAGAGTTCTAGAATTACATGTACTGGTATCGTGTGTATTACTTTCCCTTCCTATTGGCCTAAATATAGTGGCTGGACTCTCGAAAAATCATCACAGACATGGCTGGAATCAATATCTTTCAATGGGCCTCAATATATTTAGACTTTCGTGATGGTATCTTAGCAGGGAAAAGGATCATGGCATTTGCAAAAATTGGCAATTTGTCACAGACAGGCAGCCATCTCACAGACGTATGTCATAGCAAAGTATAAATACATATCACTGCCTTGAGAAATTCATTTACTTTCAATTGATTTTCTTTTCAATGTCTTCACTGTTTTCATCTGGAATGATGCATGCATATCTTTGGAAGAATCATACATTTTCTTGCAACACAAATGGAAGTATTGTCTAACATGTCTAATGCATGGGCCATTGTGTACATGTATTATTAGCAATAGGACCTGTTACTAGAAATAGTGTCTAGTGTACAGGCTATAGTGGAAGTATTGTCCATTTCATAGGACCGTTTAAAAGTACTGTCCATTGCATTGGACCATTTGAAGTATTGTCCATTGTACAGGACATGGTAGAAATATTGCCTATCACATAGACATTTTGGAAGTATTGTCCATTGCATAGGATCTGTTTGAAGTATTGTACAGGACATGGTGGAAAGTATTTTCCCTTGCATGGGACCTGTTAAAGTATTGTACAGGACATGGTGGAAAGTATTTTCCCTTGCATGGGTACCTGTTGGAAGTATTGTACAGGACATGGTGGAAAGTATTTTCCCTTGCATGGGACCTGTTGGAAGTATTGTACAGGATATGATGGAAGTATTTTCCATTGCATAGGACCTGTTGGAAGTATTGTCCATTGTACAAGACCTGTTGGAAGTATTGTCCATTGTACAAGACCTGTTTGAAGTATTGTCTATTTCATACTGCCTTATTGTCCGTTTCCATTTTCTCAACATATTGCACAACATCATTTCAATACAGTAATCTAATGTTCTCTGACCTCCTCATTGTTGTTCGTAGCAGATGCCACTTCGTTCTGGAGTTTGATACAGAACTGCTCGTTGACGTGGATGAGCTCATGGAGATTAATAAACACCACATCCAACTGCTCGCTACTCATCAGGCCTGTTGTCTTCAGGGGCATGTAGAACTCCTGAAAATAAGTTTGATTTTGTTGAATTGGGTTTTAGATGCAGCTTTCAAGATTATTTTGCTCATATCACAGCTTGTCAGGTTACAAGAGGAAACATGCAACGCCTGTGTTTATTGCAACACCTGGAATGTTTTACTTCAGGACAAAGGCAACTGGATGTCACTGATCATGCTGGGTTTCACTATCTTGTAAGAATTCATGAGGATTTGATATATAATTAAAATTGGATATAAATGACTAAAGCAAATTCCTCAATCCTCTACTTAAAGTATTCTTTAACCCATTAATGCCTAACTTTTTTTGTTTGTGGTTAAAATTTGGATATATGATAGAACCTGATACATAATGAACACAACTAACTTTTGTTTTGAGATCAAGAAAAACAGTTATGGTAAAAAAATATCATCTCACACTCATAGGGTTCATGGCCATTAATGGGTTAACTGAGTAACACATTATTTCAAAATTTCAGCTGGTGTCATCTTTGGTGTAATTCCAAAATATGCAAAACTGAAAAATGCCGTACATCTCGTAATATCCCAAGATCCCTGCCATAGCTGAGCTCGGTCTCCATGATTTCCAGGATAGTCTCCCTTCTCTCACTGTGGAGGTGGAAACACCTTTCACAAGGGGGAGGTAACTCTTCATTCTCAATCTGTTCTGGAGGCATTGCTCTTGGGTTGCAGTCTGGACATGGAATATTCTGAAAGAAAAGTTGTAAACTGTATTTCTGCATTGTAAAACATGAACAACTAATATTGGCCCCCAATCCACAAAGCGATTTTATCTACCCTTTAATACGATCGATTATCAAGATAAGATAGCTATATGGATCTGGGCCCTGGATAAAAAAAATGTATATCAATATTGACATCATTCATATATTCCCTGTAGGTGGTCAGTAGGGTAATACTGTACCCACATACATATTCAAATTTAATCTTTACATTGGTTTTTTCCTCTCAATAATGAGCAAGAATTGATGAATCAACATAACCACTCAATACCTGAAATTTTCTAAATAATATATTGAAAATCATGAAATTTATGCCAGGATAATTTCTCAAGACATCTGAAATTTTCATCAACGGATTAATTGCGATATCAATTAATCTAAACCTGCCATATTGCCTCCCAGGCAATCCCTAAAAGCAATCAATATACGTTCCGTAAGTGTTTTCACAAAGTTCAAAAAAATAGCAAGAGAACAAAATCCACACAACATTTTGGTGTGATAGTTGAGGTATCATTGGGGGCGGTTGACGACAAAGTTACCATAGTTACTTCAATGTTAATTAGTTGTCAACCACTAGTATTAACCCTCTCCTAGCTGGATTAGGCATACACAAAGCTCTTTAGGGCATTTCCGGTGGTCTTCAGCATGGAGAGAATTAACATTACTGACAATTGCAGATGTGTCAGTTCCTGTACGCATGTTGTCATAATTTATGTGGTATACAAGTTTCATGCTGTTTTTGCAAAAGTGAAAAGATTAAAATAATTTCAAAGAAGTAATTTGTAACAAAAATAACAAATTGTTGATCAGCTAATTATACTTACAGTGCACCAAAATAGATAATACTAGACATTTTGTGCCAACCCCATAATATCTTGCTGTTACACATTTTCTATGATGTCAAGGACAAGAATGATATACATGTGACAACTAATGTTCAATTTGTCATAGAATATCATAAACATAATTATAGGGCATTGAGAGGCAAATGACGTCAGTTATTAGCAGTCTGGAATATCCTATCAGTTGACAGCCCTTGTTAAGTCATGTGGTGTTAGGTAAGTAGTATCATTTGCACTGTTAAATGGAAGAGTTATAATAGCCGTGACAAGGATAACGAGGAGAAAGGATGTTATTAGGTTACCATAGCAAGTGTAGCTCAAAACATGCTTGCAGTAATACAACATGTCATTAGTTATAACAACTCTAGGAATAACACATTAGGACCCAAGGTTATCAGCTATGTAGAGCCATTGAATATTAATGTACATGTTAATTTCTTAAGTGAATCAGTATCAGGACAATATTTGAAGTATGTAGCAGGACAATATTTGGAAGTATGTAGCAGGACATTATTTGAAGTAGATAGCAGGAAAATATTTGAAGTATGTAGGACAATATTTGATGTATGTAGGACAATATTTGAAGTATGTAGCAGGACAATATTTGAAGTATGTAGCAGGACAATATTTGAAGTATGTAGCTGGAAAATATTTGAAGTAGATAGCAGGACAATATTTGAAGTATGTAGCAGGACAATATTTGAAGTAGCAGGACAATATTTGAAGTATGTAGCTGGAAAATATTTGAAGTAGATAGCAACATTGCATTTCTCAATATTTTGGTAGCACATACAACAAAAAACATTTGATCAATGAGAAGTTGAAAATATTTGATTTCTTTGATCATGATTTTAGTAATGTGAGAAGAGACTAGGTTTGTGGCACACTAAGACCCATGCAATGGTTCTATTCCACAGAATGATAATAGCCCTACAAGTCGTAACTCCTATTCGTTAACAGTTACCACTCTCGTAGAGCTAAGATCATTTTGTGGAACAAGACCCAGAGCTGATAGTTGTACACTAGATATACATTTTTGTTAAATAATTTTTGTGTATTGCGGTTTAAGTCGTTTTCAAGATTCTTTCACATATATCACGACTTGTCAGTTTAGGGCAGGAGGAAACCAGCAACATCTGTAGCGCTGAATGTTGCAGTAAACCTGCGA
>JAUTBT010084977.1:0-11940 GCA_032361225.1 Lepetodrilus schrolli | reverse complement strand
ATCAATATCACACCAGAAATGTAACTTCCCAGAACATTGATGTCAGGCTCCCTGGACAGGTTTTTGAACCGGGGACATTCTATAAAAATATTTTGTTAAATGCTGCCTACATGTAAAGTCCTACTGACAAGCTGCCTACAATGTGGCTGCCTACTGACAAGCTGCCTACAATGTGGCTGCCTACTGACAAGCTGCCTACAATCTGACTGCCTACTGACAAGCTGCCTACAATGTGACTGCCTACTGACAGGCTGCCTACAATGTGACTGCCTACTGACAAGCTGACTACAATGTGACTGCCTACTGACAAGCTGCCTACAATGTGGCTGCCTACTGACAAGCTGCCTACAATGTGACTGCCTACTGACAAGCTGCCTACAATGTGACTTGACAAGCTGCCTACAATGTGACTGCCTACTGACAAGCTGCCTACAATGTGACTGCCTACATTGACAAGCTGGATCTCAAGTAACAATACTTCCAATAAGCAGTGAGTGATAAGTGAACAAGGAAGTAGCAAGTGCTTGTCACTAAGCTGTATTGACTGATCGTGTTTGCCATGATTACATTTCTCATTAATCCTGATAATAACCGGGTATATAGACCCATGCATTACTGTAATACATAAGTGAATGGGTCTACTCTTTCTTCATTTAACCCTTTATAACTTTCAGTGTTTCACCATTCTTTCAAAGTCATGATTTGTTAGGCACCCTAACTGAGGACAATGGCATCAATCATGAAGGCACCCTGTTCCACCAAATGATCATAGTGCTATGAGAGTCCCAACTCCATATTAACATGTAGGAATTACGACTCGTATAGCATTGCGATTGTTCTGTGGAACGGATTCCTGGTGGAACGGATTCCTGGTGGAATGCACAAACCTAAAACAATTAAACGACAAACTTAGTGTATATCAATGAAGTATTGCATCACTGCATTCAATGGTATCAAAATATTCAATATGAATACTTACTAAAAGTAAAAGCAACTGCTATTTTCATGTTGAATCTTACCAACAAAGACACAGCCACTTAGACTTTTTAAATTAAAGAATATAAAATTGAAACAAAATATAAACTGAATCATAGCATGGGACTATAAATAACATCATGACATTTGATACTTTCAATGACAAGATACATTTTCATTAGTATCTTTCATTTCACAACCACATTCCTCAAATTATTCTGTCATCCCACCTCCACCCTCTCCCCTATTATGACCCGGGCATCCAAACCAGCCTCCACACTGATAATCAAGATAACACATCTATATGATACGGCTCAATTAACCCTGATTATCTCAAAGTTATCTGTCAGTTCACCCAGGGCTATAGGTAAATATACAACTGATCTATATATGGACCCAGAATCCCATTCCACAGAACAACCCTAGTTCTACGTGAGTCATATCTCTTAATATATGGTCACGACTCTCGTAGTGTTGTGATCGTTTTGTGGAACACGGGCTATGGCTCTTCTGTAGGAAATGGTGCAACTCTAAGGTAATGTCAAGTTCCACTTAACTACTGTATCGCTATGTACCAGAGTTGTATCTCTAGTCTTAATATATGTACATACAAGTTAAGACTCTCATATCGCTACAATCATTTTGTGGAACTGGGGCCAAGGCTCTCCTGTACGAAATGATTTAACTCCAAGATAGCGTCAACTCCAACCATACAGCAATTAGTGTAGTCAATGGCTGAGGTTGTAGTAAAGCTGTTTAGTCCGTCAGTACTAGCAGGTGCTTGCAGGTATACTGCAACATCCAGCGCTACTGATGTTCCAGGTTTCCTCCTGCCCTAAACGGACAAGACGTGATAATAAGTGAAAGTATCTTGAAAGCAACTATAAACCCCAATAAAAACACACAAAAAACAACAACAAAAACATACGACCATGTCTCCCTCTGTCCCAGCGGGGGAAGGCTAGGATTATGTACAAGTCAAGTCATCGAACCATGCAAATGAAAAATACTAAAAGCACAATTACCCATGACAATTACATTGTATACCAAGACCTCTGCAAAAACTGTAAATAGTACTTTACTCGTGGAATGCTTTTCATGCTCGGCCTCCGTTTAATACCCAGAAGTGACACTACGATCTAATAATATATGAACCGGCCTGATGTTAGTTTATTTATGAGTAAATATCATAAATATTTCTTATATCACTTTTAGTGTTAATGTACCCAGTGAGATTAGTTTTAAGTAAATATGGCACATTCTTAATTAATTTTGTAATCATGATAATAATGCACATCATAATAAAAGTAGACAATAAAAAGTAATTAATATTCGTATTATAATGAAACTATCATTAAAAAGATCTGTCTGATCTTGTTGATGTTATAGTTTCAATTTTCTGGAATAATTTGTACATCTAATATTTTAGTTTAAATTTCTGAAATGCCCACATTTATAAAAAATAAAATAAAAAAGATTTGATTGCATTTAGTACTTTACGTTGGAGTGGTAAAATCTCATTCACACGTGACGATGAAAAGAATGCTAATATCTCTATCTATGTTATTACTCTCGAGGCTGGCCTATAATTTTTTTGCTCAAGGCACATATCGCATTTCATATTTACCATCATTATTGCATACATGTACAAACTCCCAATTTACCACGATTCTATAAAAAAAAAAGGAAAACACCTACAGGTACAATCACAGTCGCCAATCTCTATTTCGACCTTGGATATGTAGATTATCATGCTTATACACATAAATCTGATAAAAGTGTTTACATTTTCAGCCATAAATATGTCACATTCCAGAATAACCTGATGTAGACAATGTATTCTTCCAGGATGTATTAAGCTATTCTCCTGAATACCTATAACTCCGTATACATGTCGAAGAATGAGCAAATTACTGGCCTCAATTTGATCGGAAGCATTCCTCCGTAGTCCTTACACAGAAACTGCCCTTGCTTCTCGTCTGACTGACTTTTCACCCACATTGTCATTGTGGACATAATTCGAACCATTGGTAGATGACAAGACTTCAATTTATCCACTGCTGGTTACTTTGTATCGTGTTCTAATGCTACAATACCCCCAACCCCACAACTCCTACCCCCCTTCACCCCTCTTTCCTTGGAACAGCAGCATGGTCAATGCCATTAAAATTGAACAGTCAAGTGTCATTCAAGGGTCTTGAGGCAAGACTTTATGGATAGGTGCTAATATCATACAAGATACATCATTTCCATTTATATTGAAGTAGGTATTTTGTTGTTGTTGTTTTTTGTTGTTGTCAATACACATACCAATGACTAGACTACCATTATTAATTTTGGAAAAAAACAATTTGTCAGTTCCTTAGATTTTAATATTCAAACGTATTTGAAGTGTAATTATAGAATAATTCACAAGATACAAGTGATTCCTGAAAATATGTCACTCTTGAAATTAATGCTCAAATAACTGTGAACATTAATTTAACTCGAAACATTAATTTCACTCGGGACGTATATTCTGGAATCACTTTATTGGGTTATTCTAATTATTCAACATACATGTAATATATTCTGGAATCACTTTATTGGGTTATTCTAATTATTCAACATACATGTAATCATTTTATTGGAATAAACCATGGAGAACAACTTAAAAACATCTTGATATAGTCTATAGACTCAACCCCAATCAGCTGTTGAGCAGTGGTCCACCTATGATGTCAAAGTCATTGTCTGCCCACGATGTCACAATGACTCACAATCACTGAATAACACAAAATAACTAAATCAACACTGTTGATTATCGAAAAATTATTCCACAGTAGAAATCCGCCATGTTGTTGAATAATAATAATTAATTTACAGCGACATAATGCAAATTGTAAATGTTAAATAAACACAATGACCAACCAACGACATAATATTCTAAAACTAAAACAGCATGTCATAAATTCTCAAAGCAAACCAGCACGTAATAAATTTTCAAGTCACCCTTACGTTATTCGAATCTCAACCTGCTGGCAACCTACACAATGATGTGACAATGCCATTTGTCATTTATTCACAAGTCACATAATGAGAACATCTCATGACTCCGTGACTATTATAACTGCTGTCACTGTTATGTGGCACAGTGTGGTATCTGGCAATGCTCTGTTCTAGTCTGTGTTATTCTGCAAGCTGGCACTGTCACAGTAACTACTGATTAATTAAGCAAGTTGTATCTGCCAAGTCCTCAAGTGGCGACACGCTGGCATTCGACACCCTCTGACAGTGGATCAGGATTGGTACTCTGTGATATTGCCAGAACTAGTGGTATCAATAAGTCTATCCGCAAAACTCCATGTACTATTATGTGTTCAGTGCCTATCGTGAAGTCCTATCATTGTATGTGAAACCAGGAGACATGTTCAGATAGTCATGATTAAATTGGCTCTTTTCAAATAAATAATTAAATTGGCTCTTTTCAAATAAATAGTCATGATTGGCTCTTTTCAAATAAAGTCATGATTAAATTGGCTCTTTTCAAATAAATAGTGTTTAAAAAAGAAAAAAGAAACATGTCTACTAACATTACCATGATTACAATTTACAATTATACTATTATAAGAACACGATATTAAGTCTTGAAAATTTGAGATATTTCAGTGTTTTCCCTAGACTCACAGATTAGGAAATCAAAATGACTCATTGAGTGATTATGGAGTTTTAACATCATTACAGGAATCTTTCACCCATTTGCGACGACTCAAAACAACTCAAATTCATGTCATGTTTGAATGTAATATTATAATTTTGAATCCCTCTACAGCCATCACATTTCTATCACCCATACCTCATGCATTGAATACTATATTTCATGTTTATGTTTCTAGATGTGTAACCATGCTGAAACTAAATTCTACAGTGAACTGTTGTAAATTACTTCAAATCACATTAATATGTTCATGAATATGTGTGCGAATCGTGGAGTAAAATACATATTTTCAGTACATTGACAAAAAGATATTTAGGGGCAGGAAATCAACATAACATTTCATATTATCTTTACATACAATGTTTCTATATCCGCATATTTAATGCTTACTAAAGCAATACAATCCAATATCATTTAAAAATAGAATTCTGTGTGTTAATTTGAAGCATTTATTTCAATTACCCAATAAAGTAAGGCAGTATAAATGTAATAGGCAAGGAAATATGAACATTGTAGGTTTCCCTTCCTTTGAAGCTATTTACTATACTAAAACTAACAATAAATCAATCTAGATGCCATTTTAAAAAGGTCATTAGGTACAATTTATACAGGTATACCATTAATGATATTATGACCTCATAGATAGATCTACACATGAAATCAAATCTAACATTTACATCTCTAGAGGTGAACCTTATACATATTTTGATTCAGCTTCTGTTTCGTAGATTTACATTCTTCTAGTATAGACATAGTATTTTGTACGAGTTAATAAAGTGACTTAAATACTATGGAAGTGGTAATAAGAGTGAGTACAAGTATACATGGAGTATATTTCTCTGCTAGAAGTTAGTAATGCAAGTATTTGCTTCAATGAGCACATCTACCTACGGATATAGATCTAATTCACATAGGTCTGGGTACAATAAAAGATCCCGTTCCCACACCTACACGCCTACGATATCAAATAATGACACATGCAAACAAGTAAGGATATCTGACATTGAGTTCCCACTCGATAGAGAATATGAACTTGGTACAGAACAAAGACAAAGATCAAAAATATCGTTAAGCATGGCTTGGACTTAGAACTTTCCATGTATTTTGAAATAATGTAATAATAATGGGCTTTTATTTGTTCGTGTTTGTACATTTGGGATTGTCTGGCCATTTGTTAGCACATTTCCAGCAAACTAAAGTATCCAAAGTATGTAAAGTATTCAAACGACTTTTTCATAAATAACATTTAATTCTCTATAAATTTGTCAGAAATTCTGCAAATAGATTAAAAACTCAATTTACAAACTATAATTAAATTATTCATTAACAAAATATGTATACTCAATTTGCACGTGATAGGTGATGAAACATGTATCTAATAGAATAGATCTGTCTATTTGATCATTAATTCTAAATAAAAAGTACAAGTAAATTTGACTAAGAAATAATAAACTTTGCTAAGATATGTGTGTGCAATTATATCCATCCTATTTCACAACATTACACCTTCCTACATGCAATTACTTAAGTGTTACGAGTTAACGAGGTTGGTTAGACTCGGAGGGGAATCCAGTGTGAAATTAACAGGCCCCCTGAGGGCGAGACTTGACCACTCATGTAACAGCTAGCAGTTGTTATATACTTGTTACTATCACCAGTGTTATTAAGTATCATATATAACACAACACTTCACCCTGTGTTGACAGCCACGATGGAAATTTGTTGATTGAAATGGGACAAAGTGGTGGACAGGATATGTGAAGGAATTGCAATTTGATCACCAATTGTCACATGTCAACTATTTCGCGAGAGCGATGTACCAGTATTGAATGTAGTTATGTATAATTCTATTGTGATTATTGCTCTTACTGACTAAAACTGTAATAGTTTTATCTTAAAGTTACAAATTGAGCCTCTTGAAATTGTACACATCGGGGACTGTAAAAAACAGCTGTTGATGAATTCATTATTTAACTTTTCTAAAAGATAATTAACACATTTTAAATTTGGGACTAATTTGGATTATATGTGTATATTTGTTTTGTACCACTGGCTAAGTTTGTATTTACATATTGAGAAAGTCTAAACATAAATAATATAATTTTTGACCCAGTTCATAACATTTGAATTTCATATCAGTAGATTCTTCCCGAGGCAAAATATTACCAGTATAAAAATAGTAAAATTGAACATAACAATGTACAATAAAGATCAATACATTCCGACAGCAATACCCACATATTTATCACTTTCTAAGTGAGACAAACCACTGTAAAAAATATAGAATATTGAGTTAAACTGTGCAAGTCCGTCAGAAGTTTGTTATTGATCATAATTTGTTAACCCGATATCGTTTCTGAAATTCCAATGTTGTCAGTGCTGTCATTCGACTGTTGCATGGAGCAATAAACCCCAGGGTGGGGGAAATACTTACTGTCAGGGGGTCCTTTGCCCGACCCCTTGCTCGACAGCCGGTGGGGGTCGATAGTAACCTCACCCTCCTTGGCAAGTCTGATAGCTTGACTCCCGTAGGTGAATAAATCCTGGTATTTTTCCTGTGGCTGACCACGAATAAAATACTGTGCACACTGGTAACAAACTGCCCATGCTTGCTCCTCGTTTATAGCATTGTTGAAGCACTTCACAAGTTCCGTTAAAGAGTAATGATCGTTTCCTACTAACTTTGACATGGAACATTTTCCGTGAATCGCCATGTCTCTGTCATCATAACGATAAGCAATACATTCGCGAGCTATCCAACGCGTGCAGGTTGCCGCCGGTTGTCAGAGTGGGAAGGGCAGGTAACTCTGACGAACAATCTACCAGTGTTATAGTCTATTTCTGGTAACGTCCTTATTCAATCATGCGTACATAAAATATTAGTAGTACATACATAGTTGTAAGTCGTAAATTTGACGAATGGCCTTACTAGTATTACTACTATGTTATTTCTATTTACTTTTCAATATATCTATATGTACACAGCAGTGTCGAATTATACAGCTAGCGTACTTAGAATACAAGCAATTCGAGGTACCGGGTACCCGGTATTTACTTTCCTATAGTACTTACATTATGTCATAATTAATAATAACATTAACATATTACTAATAGTGAATAGTTTAGAATCTCTATGAACTCCTATAGTTCTATATCAAACTAAATTAACACGGATATTATCTCCCTTGACAATGTGTTAACGTGAACTCTTATATCTATATATTTGGTACAATAAGGCCCAGAGTACATCCGAGACCTCATCACTGCCCACAAGCCTGGACGGTCTCTTAGATCACAGTCTTCACATTTGGCTAGTGTTCCAGCTACACGCACAAGAACATATGGAGACAGAGCTTTCATGAAGGCTGGTCCTGTGCTGTGGAATGCCCTACCCAATAATATCCGGGACATCTCCAACTTGTCAGCTTTCAAGATCCATCTAAAAACATTTCTCTTTAAGCGAGCATACGATTAAGCGCCTTTGAGCAGACATTTATTTTTTTTGATAATGGCGCTATATAAATCATGTAACTTTACTTTACTTTTACAATATATTCATGTTGTACCTTAACTAAGAAAACAAAGTTATAGCAACATGTTATAACATATTTACTTATATAAAATATTTATATTGATTTCAAAGGCTATACACCATTTGACCTGGGGGCGTTATAGGTGTATATCTAATCTTACAGAATTCACATAACGTAACTATAGAAATCCAAACAAAAACATAACCCTATTGTTTTGATTTAGCAAGGGCGTTAGCATCTTTATATACAACAAGCCGTATATCCAATGAAGCGTTTAAATTATTTGTTTCTTCATGTCCACATGGGAACCATCGCAGCTATTTATAGTTATGCCGTACAAATACAGAATATTAAATACATAGCATGACAACTTAAAACTAGTACGTACTTAATCATAACCTATATTCAGTTACATTCAGCAGGAAGGCGTTTTAATAGTTTATATTTAACCAGATGATATAAATACAGATATTTAAAGAAGTAATTAGCATTATGTAACTGAAGCATAAGTAAGAAGCATATTCCAAAATGTTACGATATTTAACCTATAAACAGTGGACGCCTTATAATTTAAGTATACAAGTATGTTGGTCAATTGAACGATGTTGAACGAATGTTATTGATTTCAGCAGAGCATGAATTCTTGTAAGCTGTTTTTAAGCATATGTATCATACTTCTCATCGCAGGTACCATACTGCTAAGTTCAGGTATCATGCTTCTATACTAAGTGCAGGTATCATATTTCTAATTGCGGGTAAATAAACTATTTCTAATTACTTCTCACTGCACTGTTATTTCGGGTATCATGCTTATCACTGCAGGTATCATATGTCTAAGTGCAGTTATCGTATTTTTATACTAAGCGCAGGTATCATAATTATAGATGCATGACTTTGTATCGTACTTCTAAGTGCAGGGGTATACTTCTAGGTGCAATTATCATCCCTGCCTATAAGAAGTGTCCTAGTATAAGAAGTGGTCTAGTATAAGAGGACACAGTAATTCTAGCCATTCTTCACGTATGAAGCAGAAATGTCAACATGTACTTAACTAGTCCTCTCACCATGGCTTGTACCGACTGAAATTTCATAATTTCTTAATCCAACATCGGAGTGCATATAAACACGAAACGAAGGAAATTCGTCAACGAAGGAATGTTATAGCGTGTTACTAGGAATATGTGCGGATCGAAACCAACGCAGGTTTCATGCTTGACACAAATCTTAGAACATTCAGACTGGAGTGTCTGAGGTGAAATTTGAAACAAATAGACACTTTTGTTCAACTTGGTTAGTATAGAAGCCTAAACGTTCTGTTTTTAGTTATGAAATAGTTGCATTTATGCACCAACCGTATGTACGGTTGTAAAGTACGGTCTATATTGGGTATTCAAATGAACATTTCCACTGTTTCAGGGGATATGTAATCTTCCATTATATCGTTCCTGTTTGTATATATGTCGTTGTTTGTCAGTGGATATTTAAAAAATACTACTTATATACTAAAACTAATATATCGAGGTGATCATCATTGCATTTAATAGTATAGAGTTACTGGTGATCACCTCTATATAATTATTATTATTTAAAATTTAGTATGAATGTTCACTATCCAGTGGTGAATTTACGCTTATATTACAAGTTTCAGTGGCCCAGCCGTAGCGATACGTGACACTGTACATTCGACCATGGGAATTTTATGTTCTCACGTAACGTTCGCTCAAGTCCAGGAACGAGTTACGTGAGACATAAAACAGAGTCAAGATTAAAATGAACAATGAAAGCCATTTCTGTCAGAAGAAAAGACATAAAACCGGTTTGGTATTCTGCACGTCGCTCATTCTCGTATTAAAAAAAGTATTAAAAACGCCTCGGGATATTTACATTAGTAATTGGAGTTTTATTGTTGAAAGTTGACTCTTATGCAGATGGATATTTTTTCCATCTATCTTTAGATTAGCAGCTAGAGTTCTAATGGTCAAGTGTTTTAAAAGGAATATGCACTTGGTTATTCTGAACACTATTATAAACCTTTAAACGAGACGTTAACTTTCCTATCATACATTTAATGAATATTTATAGGCCGCTTCACATAACTGATGGTCAGTGAGAGTAGTAAATATTGATGATTAGAAATGGTGCGTTATATGATACTACTGAATCTTCTGCCAAGTTCTGGTAATAAAAAGTTGTTATAAACGTGTTTATTTGCAGTTTTCTCCCTTTCATTTATAAGTGTACGTCCGTCTAACAATAATAATAATGATCAGTCCTATCTATCCTTATATGAATGCATGTATCCAATTCAAATATCGCATGTTTTACTACTTTGCTTTAATTTGTAAATATATTTCGTAAAGAAAAAACGATATACATGTTGTATTTAAAAAAATATAAAATTATCTCCACAAAATAATAAATTAATCCGGAAATGTATCATTTCAGGTTTTCATACTTTCCAAGTAAGCCATTTTTGCAACGTCATACACTAAATTTATGACGTTTCTCTCAAGTTGCACAACACGGCATGGACTGAACACACCACGTTGGGAAATAAACACATTTTTGGCACGAATTGCACAACCTTTCGAAAACTATTTTAGTTAAACAATTACCGCGATCTGTCATTGCAATGGCCGTACGGGCACAGTTCGAAGGAAATAACGAAATTGGGGTATTCTCCAAGTTGACAAATGCATATTGTCTTGTAGGAATCGGAGCTTCTGAGAATTTTTACAGGTGGGCAATTTAGACATTTGAAGAAACATTTTAGATTAATATTTGACTAATATGTGGCAACAAATTATGAATAATTAGCAATCCATCAGCTGTTCATTAGCCAGCCATTTATATTCAACTGTAATCATTGTATGCAGCTGATCTAGATAGGGGATAAATTTGTGTCAACTGTTAAAAATGACTCATTTAATACTATTTTACGGTTATAGAACATACTCAATAATTAAATGACATTCCACTATTTGAATCTTTTCAGTGTCTTTGAAGGCGAACTGTCAGAAGCAATTCCAGTAATCCATGCAAGTCTAGCAGGATGTCGCATAATCGGGAGAATGTGTGTTGGTAGGTTTCTTTTCATCTATATCGTTCAATCTCATCTGATCAGATACAATATGAATAAAGGCAAAGCCTTGAATGCTTGCGAAGATAGTCACATTGTAATCAATATCAATTTAATGTACAGCATTAGTTTCTGAAAACTAGTTTTACTCAGTCAGTGCTATCCCACAATATATTTTTAAATATATGGCAGATTCTCAACACATAGTTCTGTCTTGACTGGTGTCTGTCCACAATGTAAGTACATTTTACATAGGTTGTGCAAATGATTTGTGTATTTGAAAACTGGTTACCACTTCCATTTGGTGAAGAATTTTATACTCCATAATGTCCATGTTAATGTATGCTTTTGTTTATGTTTTTCACTGGGAACGAACAACAATTTTCATGTTATACCCAGTCTTGAGAATCACCAGCAGATTTGTAGAATACCGTTACTGGTATTTAACTGTTGAAACTTTATGCTAACAGATTTGTTCCTGAACATCACTTTAATAATCTTCACAAAAATGAACAAAGTTTCTAAATTATTGGGTATGATTTCCGCCCGCACCCCCCTCCCTTTTCTTCCATTCTATTCACGTGTGTGTCATTTTATCACATGCAATGATATCCGCGACACTAGAATAACGCAATTTTGTAAGGATACTGATTTAA
>JAUTBT010084976.1:0-11942 GCA_032361225.1 Lepetodrilus schrolli | reverse complement strand
GTAAGTAAAATAACGAGATCAATTCTTACTTCGCTTATCGGGTTAAAGTGTTTCCACCCATCCCATAAAATGTGTTCCTGGATCCGCCCCTGTATTCTGCTAATTTTATTATGTTTTATTAATTTGTACTGTTATAAATCCTAGTGTGATTGTTATTTTGTTGTTATTGTATGTGTGTGCGTGTCCGCTCTCCACAGCGCTCCCTCCGCAAGAGGGTCATAGGTAAGTCATTATTATTTTATCAGATATGGATTGATGGATATTAAAAAAAGGTATGCCTTTAATCTTCAATGTAAATTATGTAGATGTTTTAGTAATCAAAGAATCAGAGGAATTTTCACTAAAATCAACCCCTCCGCAACGGTTGTTTATGCTGTCATCATCATCATCATCATCATCTCTCTCTCTCTCTCTCTCTCTCTCTCTCTCTATCTCTGTTGCTGTTATGAATATTATCATTACAAAGTAGGAATAAACCAAAAGCTATTATTTTCTAGCCTACGGCTTTATCATACCTGTAAATGTCCCATCCGAATGACCCGTATGTGGGTTGTGTGTTTATTTACATACTACATTTGTGTCATTTAAGTACAATATCTCTTTTATTTTATTTCTATTGATTATAATATATAATTTTGTTCTGTGATATGTAATATATGCTGTATTCCAAATAAATCTATTTACAATTATATGTTATAAGAACTGCTTAATTATAGATACACGTCGGCTTTATAGACATAATTTATCACTTGTATCATTTAAAGTTTTAAATAGTCAATTGTAACTAAATATACGGTACAGCTATACCCGTGTTGGAAATACGAAGTTCATAACTTGAATCGATGAGAGCTGTGTACATGTGTAGAATGCAGCAAGAATGATACCGCATTTTCATGATTTTCCGCAAACCCGTATACAGCGTTGAACGTCAATAATATCAATATTGCTTTATCACAATATAAGTTCTCCCATCTCGTAATATATTAGATAAATTGTATTAACTGATACAATTTTCTGTCCTGATATTTGAGAGAACATTTGTCTGTTACACCATTAATTGTGTGGAATAGGCTTGTGAGATTGCGCATTCTAACATATTGAAATGCGTATAGCCAGAAATGTAGGCCTCCATGCATATCCAATCTTGAATAGACCATTTCGTCTATGAAAACTTTAATATAAGAAGTTCATCTATTTTGGAATATTGGAAATAGATGCTGGAGTTATAATAATCATATACAATAATAATAATAATCATATACAATAATAATAATAAATATAGGATGGGGATTTTAACAGCATAACATTTACGATGACAACAGGAACATAATAGCAAAATAGTACAGAACTAGACATCAATATTGCCTTCATATTATCAGATTACATTTGATTTCAAATTATTGTACTAGAACGTTCTTCTGCAAGTTTTTACCTATTAAGGTCTAGATCTTTTCTGAAAATTCTTCAATAAAAATTTAATTAAAGATTCAATTATGAATTTACATAATTTTATGTTATTTTTTATTTAACTAAACAACACATACATTGTGAACAACCAGCCACAGTTTAGATTATCGAAAGCCGATGACTTATCATGACTCAAGTTGATAAATATATCAAAATGTGCTTCGTCAGCGCGACGAATAGGAGTTGCTTCCCTTGCATACAAGTATCCGCACGTAGGTGGTTTATTTACCTATGACGTCACATCATCATGTTCAAGCATGTCACCCGGTTGCCGTATATAAACGATAAGCTGGATTGCAAACCACATATTTCTAGACGTTTAAAATGAGCTCTCGGCGAGGGCCCAAACGCAAGGCAGTTGATAACACGAACCTAAAAGCTAAGAAGGCAAGGGGCGAAACTGATCTTTCGCATGACATGAAATGGTCACAGGCCGGGGCGGAACTGAAAGGGGTGTGCCCAGTGATCATGCTGACATCGGACACCTTGGAAGGGCGAGAAAAAGTGGCCGGTTTTGATATCGACTTTACCGTTATTCGCACGGCCAGTGGGAGAAAATTTGCGACTGGTACGTAGAAACGGAATAATGCCAGCTGAAATATACACGGATCGGCGCCGATTTGTACCACTAAATGAAATTAACACCTGCACATGACGTTGATTGACGTCAATTTAGATGTCAATTTCTATGCTAATGAGATGTAATGTTGCGCAACAGATCGGGGGCGCACACTCTTGTTTGGCATTTCCCGCGCTATTTTCTTAAAGCAGTTTAGATAATAAAAAGCTTTGTTGTTAACATGGTTGATGCTACGTTTTAACTGTGTGATTGCAAAGCAAAGTGCGATAGACATACTTCTAATGTGTGATACAATTAGGCAACACAATTAAGTGCATGTTTATTTAGTAGCATGCTTTTAGTGTGCAAAGTACTCATAAATAAACTAATATACAAAGAACATTAATAGTATAATAATAATATTAAGAATCGCTACAAATCAAGATCAAGCCAAATTCCACTTTATTTCTACATGGCATTCTAAAGGAAGAATGGTTAAAGGAAGAATGAATGAATAAATTTAACGACTTTTATGAAACATTAATTATTAATATTTCTATTAATTCATTTTTCTATGACAATATTTCTCCAAAGCCCAAACCCCCCCCCCCCCCTAAAAGGCTACATATGAAATTTAATATTCTTTGATGGATTAACTATGTAGATCTTCTATCTTCTTGAAGGTCCCAAGGACTGGGAGTTCTGGGATAACTGCGTTCCATCGAAAATGAAGGAGTTGAATGATGACGGATTCCGTGTCGTCTTCTTCACAAATCAAGCAGGAATCGAGAAACAAAAAGTCAAACCCAATGAAATTAAAGACAAAATTGAAGCCATCATCACCGCTCTAGATATACCTGTTCTAGTAAGAATGAAAAAAAAGTGAAAATTAATTTGAAATTTAAGAAATTTTGTTTTGTTCTGTTCTGTAGTGGGTGTCTCGTGAAATCTCTTGTTTAAAGTATGAAAAAATAAAAGTTTTGCTGTATTTAACATTCACCCTGTTGGATTTTATATGAATTATTACTATGGCATCCACTGCTGCCACCAAAAGATATAAGGTTAATATCACCATTAGCATTACGAGCACTATATAGATTTTTAACATCAGAATATTATTATTTTTCTATTACATTCTAGTCACATGCCTTAGATGTTGATTTTTTTGTTAAATACATTAATTGATAATGATTACAAATAACTATTTAATTCACCTGATTAATTATCTTTTTTTAGTGCCTTATAATGATCGGTGATCAGTATGATCCAATATGCAAGAGTTCTACTGCAATTTTAATTCAGTGAAGCTCTCATAAAATATTAAGAACTATTCTTCAGATTGTGTTTTCTTTCAGGCATTCATCAGCACAGGCAACAATCACTACCGTAAACCAAGCACAGAATTATGGGACTACTTTGCAAAGAATTGCAATGGAGGTGTGGAGGTGAATAGAGATTAAATATAATAATTATGTCTGGAAATAGACCAAGGAATGTTTAATGTAATTGACAAATTTTTATGATTCATTATTTGTTTAGTTTGACTAATGATCAAAATAATAAATTTGTACAGAACATACATTCTTAACTTCCCTTATTGGGATAACATTTAACTTTGTGAGAAATTACTCGGACTAATTATATTTGCTGGTATTAAATTCCATCCCTGATTATTTTGTATTTTTCAAGTTTGTAGTGGTCACTACTGGTCACTACATGTGTGTACTGGACATTTCTACAGGTCAATCTGGACAAGAGTATCTATTTAGGAGATGCAGCAGGCAGACCCAAAAACTGGGCGCCGGGAAAACCTAAAGACTTCTCGTGTAGCGACCGAATGTTTGCCGCCAATATCGGCATTAGTGAGTATAAATCCTACACAATTTAGAGCAATTATTTTAATTTAACATGTGAGCAATATAAATTAAGAAACATGCTTGCAAAATATTTCTAAAATTTATTCATTAATCTCAGCTGTTCATACTGTAATACTATATTTGTTAAAATAAAACAGAAAAATTGAGCACTTCAAATTATTGGGGACATTGCGGTTATGCCAACGTGTACAATGTACTTTAAAAATAAATCTCCATTTTTATTATCTTTTATAGCATATAGTTATATAGTTGTTGGTCTAAATGAATTTTTAAAGGATTATTGACCAAAAAATTCCGATTCAATGATAGGATCATTATCATGGTCAACAAATGCTAAAATTGTCTTTGACTCATTTCCTTACACAAGAAACGAGGAATCTGCAACAACTGCATATTTGATGGTCAAGCGAAAGTGTCAAATTAATTTTAGTTAGGTAAAATAAAATGTGCTGTTGAGAGTGTGCCTAATATTTTTTATAAAATATGACATCAATTTTTAGGTATATTTATCATATGTAATGTACGTGTATTTCAGAATTTCAAACTCCAGAAGAGTTTTTCTTGGGCGAGGCACCTGGAAAGTTTGACTGGGGGTCGATCAACCCACTGGAATATTTGAAGAAAACTCCATCTGCTGACAAGAAAAAGACGTATCACAAAGATGTACGTTCAGTGACAACAAATACATGTGTTTTTTTTATAACTCGTACTTTGCCCGGTCAGCATTATAACTTCTGGCCTTGAGATTGCGAAACTTTTTTTTGAGTACATTTTCGTGGATTCTACTCCATCCCATAAACAAATAGTGACTGTCTGTTCTACCCAACTCAAAGTTTTGTTCACAAATCTCCATATATCAATGTATATTATTTGAGTTTGAGCATGAAATGTTTTGTAATGTGATGTCATAAATAAACAATCCACATGGGCGAGACCTGTATGCAAGGGAAGTAACTCCATACATCAGTTTGGTCTGAAACATGGTGTACATGAAACAGGACTATGCCGATCCTGGGATTCGAACCCGAGTTGCTGAGACAAAGGCGTAATCCTGCTGGCTGAGACTATAGTAGGAGAATCTTAAAGCTACATACATACACACACACCATTTACACTAGCCATCAGGTTTGGTGAAGGCTTTGATATGCTTGTAATGGGAGGAAAAATCATGACAGTTTCGTTTATTTCTTGCAAAGATTCTTTTCCCCAAAATCTGTGTGTATGTATTTATATATATGACCATGCATAAATAAAAATCCTAAAATTACCATGATTACAAAGTGCAACTTTTGTGTAGGAATCTGGATATCATTTCTTGAAGTTCTCATATCTACTATAGACCATAGCTCTCTCGTAGAGATCTCTTATACATATCGATCGGGCAGATTACAAGCACACTATAATCTCGTAGAGGATATGGGAGCTTCGAGAAATGATACCCTGTAACTGTAAATGTGTTAATTAATTGTCTTATCTTTTGTTGATGGACAGTCTCAGGAGATGGTCGTGATGGTGGGTCCCCCGGCCTGCGGGAAAAGTAGCTTCAGCAAGCGCCACCTGGTGAAACATGGCTACATCTCTGTCAACAGAGATACCATGGGCACTGTTGAGAAATGTCTGAAGGTTAGTCTTCATTTGCCATCCTCAAAACATAGACTTAGTAACTGCTCTTTCATACGCTACACATTCATCTGAGCTATTATTCTTTGAAGTATGCCATCCTCAAGACCCAAACTCAGGGACTGCAATTTCATATGCTACACGTTCATCTGAGCTTTTATTCTTTGTAGTATGCCATCCACAAGACCCAAACTTAATAATTATTATCTACTGTATTTAAGCAAGTGTTCTCTTTTTAACAGGTTGCTAAAGAGGCTGTTAAAAATGGACAGAGTGTAGTCGTTGACAACACAAACTCATCGGTGGATACCAGATACAAATTTGTATCCCTGGCTGAGGACAAAGGTGAGACGATTAATATATATTTTGTCGAATTCTCATAATTTTCTATTATTTCAGCGAATGTTTACCATATTTCTTAAAGGCAGACAATCATGGTTTGTTGACATATTTCATGTATTTTACCTGAAAGTATGTACATTTGATTCGTCCACACAAGTAAATTGGGCAATAAGCTACATTTTTCTGCTGGTTTTCAATATTTTCATATTTTATTTTATTTTTCTATTTTATTTTATTTTTCTATTTTATTTTATCTTGTGATATGTCAACAAACCGTGATTGTAGGACTTTAAAGTTGCCATCCTATCATATGTTCACCATATTTCTTAAAGGTATCATTCTATAATTTTTTAGTCTTGCAAATTAATATGCCAAACTATCATCCTCGTTCTGTTGTCAGTGGTCAATGATGTCATAAAATATCTTGGTATACCTTTTTCGACGATTAATTTAGTTGTTCGGACTATTAGATGGATCGAATTATTAGGGTAATTACGGTAGTTCCACATAATGGATCATATTGCTGTACAGAGTTGTATTTCTCTCTCTCTCTCTCTCTCTCCAGGAATCCCCTGTCGATGTTTCTGGATGCAGACAACACCCAACATCTATTACCACCTCAACTACGTGCGACAAAATCAGACCAATGGTGGCGTGCGAAGGATACCCGACGTCGCGTATGCCGTGTTCAAGAAGCATTTTGAAGCTCCCACTTTGAACGAAGACTTCTCCGAAGTCTTGAAAATTGACTTTCAGCCTCAGTTTGATAATAAACGCGATGAAGAATTGTTTAAACAATGGACGACAGCAGGTCATTGAGGTGAACATTCGCAACCATTCAGAATCTTAACTCAGGGCTTATACTTTACTCAGGGCTTATAAAAAAGAACATTTTGCAAAAGTTTCCCATAGTTTCAAATTTAGTGTTGGATTTGGCTTCCCATATTCCCATGCTGCCCAGACAACCAATCCTGATGCAATCAGATGACTTTCCAGTAAAACCTGAACATTCCAATTGATGCAACACTTTTCCATTCAATTGAAATAGACCACGTAATAATGGGTCCTTATGAAGCATCATTTCAATGAATAATCATTACACTCATGTATGCTATATGTTAATCCATGACTTACTACTGTTCCTTTGAGAAGCATGTTTTGTTATTGCACGTAGGGCCTACTAATCTGTGCCATTTATTTCGTATTTTAGCTCATAATACATTTCATTGTCTTGTTATTTCTTAAATTTTCAACTATGTAAGTTTATGTGTGCAATTGTATGTTTTCTTTGTTGTTTTTTTATTTAAAAAAATATATATTTGAATATGTTTGGTGTCATATTGTCACTATTTCATTTGTCATCATGACTCATCAGAAATTGTTTACATATAATCTATATCCTTTGCATCCTTTGTTATACTTTTGCTATTGTTATAAGTGATGAATTTGCATAGTTTTTAACATTTGTTTCTGTTATTTTTTTGTGTAAAGGCAATTTAGTTTATATTAAAAGAACATGAAGTGTTATTAACAGTTTTGTTGTTCTTTTCATTTACTTTGTTGTGAAGTACATGTAAAGGTTTGCTTCTAATTTGTGCAGAAGGTAGATAAGATTGCTTCACACTGTATATAGTGTATTGGGCAACAGTACAATAAGTATATTGGGAAACAAGCTACATTTTTTGCATGCCCCACTGATTTATAAAAAATACAAAACTATGAAAAAATTGAAAACCAGTGGGACCTATACTATAAGAATGATTGTACATCAATTAAATATGTATGAAAATGAATGGGCCCTCTGAAAACGAATATAACATTGTTTTCAAACACTGAATTCCCTTTGTTATGTGCATAGTAGGAATGTGAAATTTCAACAAGATAATATTGAATATTTATATTTTATTTATACAAAATTTACCAATGACAAACCTCAAACATCTTTTCACCCAGGTTCCTGGGCATCTCATTCTATATATCGTTTTAAAAAGAAATTGGTCTGTATCATAAGTTTTAATCTTTCACCAGTGCATACTTAATTCTATTGTATTCACACTATTTATTCCAATTCCATTTCACTGTGTTCAATCATAGACTTCACTTTTAATCAAACCTTTTTTTTGCATGTTTTTCATGCTGCCTTTCATTTTAACCCATTCATATTGCATACTTAATTAATTCATCATAGCGTATGGGTGAAAGATTCCCGCTGTGACGTAAAACAATAATTTACTCACTCACTCACTCGTAAATATCTCTGAAGGTGTGCCCTTAAATAACTATTTTAGATCACATGACCTGATCATGTGACATGAAATGTGACATATACACGATAGTAAAATGGCGACGGGTAGTCGTGAACTTGTGGGCCTTCTCTTATTTACGTTAACTTGTAATGAAATAACTGGATGTGGGATAATCACACACATAGAAATAAGTAAGTAGTTCCTTCTGTTAGCAAACCTGTTTATCCAGCTGATGACTGCTGAACGAAATAAATAATACAAAAATAAAATAAATCGTAAAAATATTGAAAACCAGTGGGACTTGCAATATACGGGTGTAGACAAATAAAATGTACATATTCCTATGAATAAATACGATGAACTAAGTCTCAAAATCTCAGTGACTGATACAGATACAATAACTGAGTAAGTTACCAGTGGTTTCCTGAGTCAATAAGCCATGTTTATAGACTGGTAGAGTGTCGTAGACTGATTTAATAAAATGGGCAAACTGGCAGTGACAGTACTGACACTTTCACTGAGAGCAGGACAAGCTACAGAGCTGTTTTATATTGCAGCACGAGTCGTGAAAGTTATTTAATCCAAGGCTTTGCTGAGGATTTAATAACTTACATCGACAAGTGTTGATATATTTGATATTCCAAGACACAAGGGTGAGATTCTATTTATCACCAAATATAATTTAAAAGTCATTAAACAAGAAAAATACTGCATCATAAAGATTTTACTGTGAAGTCAAATCTTTAGGCTGCTGTGCATTAGCACTGTGACATCATAGCATGTCTACAGCATGACATCACAATGGTAGAACAATAAAATAAGTCAAGAATTAGGTCAAAAGTTTGGTATTTGAAAGCAATATCTACTGCGAAAAGACAGTATTGGGTGATAAATATATATATATACATAACTAATCATGAAAACAATTTTGTTCTGGTATACTACTTCAGGTAATATGCATATAATCTCAAAACGGAATGGCTCCATCTTAACAATATATCTGATGTATTGGTTGTACCAATGACATCTTAACAATATATCTGATGTATTGGTTGTACCAATGACTACCACTATTATTTCAGGCCACAGAGCAGTTGACCACTTTGCAGATAGCAAGGGAAACTTTACATTTCAGAAGGTAAATAAAGGCTGCAATTAATTATTTAATACTATAGAAATCCTAATTAAACATTTCTACACATATCTATTAGTCTTAGAAACAAGCATATGATATTTATCAGGAATTGTTCACAACCAGGCCTGAAGGTTACGAAACCTTTTTTAGTATGGATTTTTAACGAGCATTTGTTCACAAATCTCCATGGGGCAAGTGGTAGCATATTGGTAGAAAGCCAAATTCCCCGGGTTCAAATTCTGTCCCAGGAACACGGGATCAATGTTTGCAATAATAATAATTACCTAATAAATAGTAATTACCTTTCTGATGCAATCTTGATAGGATGCGCTCTATACTGTGGCAATGCAGTTATCATCCTTGGTCTGTCAGTACCAGTTGGTACTCACAGATTTACTGCAACATTTAGTTCTATGGATGTTGCATGTTTCCTCCTGCCCTTAACTGAGAAGCCATGATTTAAGTGAAATAATCTTGAAAGCAACTCTCAACCGCAATTTAAAAAAAAAAAAAATTAAAATTGATCGCTGCAGTTGAATTGAGTATCGCTATGATCAATATAGAGATCATCTCTTTCTATTTTGTCCTGAAGTTGATTCTCAAGCACAAGGATGCCTTCCAAGCTGGTAGTCCCTATCCCGATGCCTACTACCCAGGTGCATGTGCTGATGGTGAGATCAAAATTCCATTCATGTGCAGTCAATGAGATCATGTACATGCATATTATTACGAATTTAAGAGGCAGGTTTATGTGCTGATATTGAGATCATATTAACCCTCTAACTGCTGGATTAGGCACAGGCATTTCCAGTTGCCACCAGCAGGGAGAGGATTAATATCCAGGCTGATCTGCTGATTGTGAGACTATCTTAATCCAAGTTAATTAATTAATGGGTGAGATATTATCAAACTTTATGTGCTGAAGGTGAGACCAAAATTTATTCATTATCCAAGTTTAAATGCTGATGGTGAGATCATAAATAGAGATTTATACACAAGCTAGTGTGCCTTATTAATTTTACGACACATTGTCTTCAAAGTAAATATTTTCCAAGCGAGAGCAAAGAAAAATATCTACTTTGAAGGAACAATTTGGATAACAATTATATCAAAACACACTTGGGTGAGATGTTCTATGTATTTTCTGATGGTGAGTGTGCTATTTCCTCATAATTCTGTCTGTTTCCTCATAGTTCTGTCTATTTCATAATAATTCTGACCGTAGGTAAATATCATGACATCGCTGAGGATAGTCACTGGACAGGATTCCTTAATGCCACCTTGACCTACATACACCAGAAGTACCCTCAGCCCTGGGATGAGGTCAGTTATTTTTCATCTCATCACCTGCTTCATTGGGGAGGAAAACCTGTTGGAATAGTTCAAAGCTCGCTAGAAGTTTGCCATCTCCCCCAGGAAAGGGTAGAACTCTGAGCTACACTGACTCTGTTTACTACCCTTCCAGGAATACAACCCATTTTATCTGGCTGGCAATTTGTACCCTGCCGACAGAGTGAGTTGTCTTCCCATGTGTCTAATCAAAACATGTGTTATTAACAATCCTGATTGCGGATTGTAACTTAATACTTGTGGGAGTTGATTGCCAACATGAAAACTCTTAGCTTTGAGAATATTTGCCTACGTTTGTATGTCAGCACCTGGGGCGATGCAAATTCTGCGATCGACAGTGCTCGCCGCCATTGTTGTTGTGACCGACAAAGTACATCTGATTGGACTAAAAGTGCTGACAATAGCGCTTTCATCTTGCTGTGCCAGCAAATATGTGATCTTCATGGTCTAACATAGGAGTTGGATCACCTGACCTAGTGAAGATGGAAGTTTGCGTGTCTTAACGCAACGATTGTGGAATTTGAGATTTGCGAGTCGTAACTCCTATATTTTGATATGGAGTTGCAACTGTTATGGCACTACGATTGTTCTGTGGAATGGGACATTAGTTGATACATTTTCATTCTACACAAATCTTGACACATTTTGGAATTTAAAATAACATATTTGGAGAAAAATAAATAAAAATATTATAAAAGTCTACATGTATTAAATAAATAGTAAGCATGTTATTAAATCATATTTGAATGACAATCAGGTATTATTATACTTACTGATTTTAAGACAAAAGTCGATATGTAAATATGTATTTTCTTGAATTTCAAAATATTTACAATTCAATCATACATGGAATACATGATCTCAAATGGAAAGTAAAATGATACTTTTACTATTGTCCTCTCTCTATAGGCTACAGAGAAGTTAGTAGTGTTCACGCTCGCTTTTGTTTCGCACCAAGTGGCAGACGTTTTGTGGCACAATCTCGGAATCACAGAAGGATTTATTCAGACCATGGCCAATGTAAGCAAACACTGAACCCTACCTGTACCTGTACCATAATAATAATAATAATAATAATAATAATAATAATAATGTGTACAGTATTGCAGCTATTTTACACTTGAAAGGTTGCTCATGGCTGTACATTATTATCCCAGTCAGTGGATCAGTGTGCCATCATTTCCCTCCTCAACTCAATCCTTGCGGAGTATACAAACCAAGCTGCCATTTCAGGCACTAGAAAGTTAAGATTCATCTTTGCCTGGGGCCGGTGGTAGCGCAGTGGTAGAACAGTTGGACTTCGGAGCCAAAGGTTCCAGGTTCAAATCCCGCCCCGGGGGCCCGGC
>JAUTBT010084975.1:0-11942 GCA_032361225.1 Lepetodrilus schrolli | reverse complement strand
TGGAGCAAAGTGGAAGTAGTCCCGAAGTGAGCCAATGGGGGGTGGGATGGGGTGGGGTAGTCATAATGTACACTACGAGAAGGCCTGTAGTGTTACATGTAGTTGGCCCTAATTTACGTCCGAAATACCGACACTATCATTATTGGAAAACCCCATGAACATCCTATTACATCTCCTATTACATACATTCAAAACTGCTGGGTTCCTAGAAAAAAAAGCCTGAAACATCCCTTGAAACTTCATGGCATTCTTGTCGCAGGCTCGGTGTATTACGCAAAGCAGACATACGAGGTCTACCAAGAAAAAAGAAAATTAAGGTATCTATGGTTTATCCAAAAGAACCGCAACATCACCATTAGCTCCGGAAGTTAATTGTATTGTTGCATCGTCCACGTTAGGATGCACATTCTTTTTCGTTGTGTGTGTACATGTATATGTTTGTTGTGCGTGTGCTTATGTGTGTGTTTATGTGTGTTTGTGAAACAGGACCTCTGCAGATCCTGGCATTAGACCCGAGTTGTTGGATTGCGAGTCCAATGCTCTACCGAATGAGCAAAAGGGGTAACACCGCTGGCCAAGACCAGTAGGAGCATCTTATATCACACCCGGGCTGTATCTTATATCACACCCATGTGTGTGTGTGTGTGTGTGTGTGTATGTGTGTGTGCGTGTGTGTGTATGTGCGCGCGCGTGTGTGTGTTGGAGATCTAGGCTAAAGACACGTCATTTCAAAATATACCAATTAGCTTTTATTTGTTTTCACTCAAATTCAGGAATAGGTGGAACAAATATAAATACTCAGTCAAGGTTATCGAACTAATCCTCAATAATTCATTTCGATGCATATCTCGGAGGTTACCATTTAAACAATGTTACTCTACAGCTTAACAACATGGCTTATTTTCAACTTCATGTGTTCTTTCATCACATCCCTACAGATACTGTATGTGTCACTCTCCCTAAAAGTAACGTCATGGTTTGGAGCTAAATATAGAATCTCACCCTCCTGTGTTTTGATATCGTTGTCATCATAGTAGGATAACAACCATATCAAAACACACGAGGGTGATATTCTCTTTTATCACCCAATATCATTTAAGAAGTAAAATATTACTTTGAATTTTTTTTTTTTTACTGGGAAGCCAATGAATAAGTTGATGTGCATTTGCACTATGACGTCATAGCATCGCTCTGATGGTGATGACATAAAAATGGTAGACATTTTGGTAGCAGTTGACCTTTCACCGGAGATAAGATATATTAGCAATACGATTTGAAGTTGCGACCTGACACTAAAAGTACAATGGGTAATACGACGTTCACTGCTGCTCTCCCTCTCTGGAACAGCTTTCCTGTAGCCCTCATTTAAATCATCTTTCAAATCTGAACTCAAAACGCCCAATATTATCGCCCAATACTGTCTTTTCGCAGTAGATAGCAAGCGATATCTACAGCAGTAGATATCGTTTGACCCAATTCTTAGTGTATTTGATTGTTCTGTAGATATCGCTTGACCCAAATATTTGATTGTTCAACCACTGTGATGTCATCGCTACAATTGTGATGTCGTAGCATTGCTATGACGTCACAGTGCAAATGCACAGCAGCCTAAAGATTTGATTTGACTTCACGCTTTAGTGATCCCTGATGCAGAAAGAAAATGTCATTTTTAAATTGAAGTTGTCCATAGTGATATAAACTTTGTGAGTGGAGTCTGGATGATTGATCCTAGACATTTTGAAGACTAGGTATGCATCCATGCATGCTGTTTCCAGTCATGTCTAGAGAGAAATTGTCATTATTGAGCTGATGCCGTTGAATATTAGAAGTACTGTAGATTATTCACTTCTCATTGGACCTAATTTATATAAAAGTGAACAATCAGTATCGTTATTATCCTAGAATAATGGTTGAATTAATATTTGTTTTATGTATTTACGCTGTTCTCTCGCTTTATTATATATAAAAGAAAAATGGGCAACATACAGGAGGGGGGGGGGGAGTAATCTAAGACGCTCTCTCTAGAGAATAGGGCCCCCTAAGACCCCTCAGGATCCGCTGGTGGTCTACCATTATGATGTCATCACTATCAGGACAATGCTATCACGTCACAATGTACATGGACATCATCTTATTGATTGATTTTAAAAAACAGTTCAAAGTGATATTTTACTTCTTAAATGACTTAAGAATGATATTGGATGATAAATAGAATCTCACCCTCGTGTTTTGATCTCGTTATTATCCTACTCATTGATAAAAGTAAAGCCTCCTCTTTACGTTACTGTTATCAACTCGTAGCATAACAACGACATCAAAACACACGAGGGTGAGATTCTCATCTATAATGTTTCATAATTACAATTAACCATTGCTATTATGTTTTAATTATAATGCCGATTAACTGTACAGTCAAAGGTAAATATCTTAATTGAATTAAGTTGAATGTAGATACTATGTACGTATCGTTTCAATGCGTAATGGCTTGGAACAAATGTTACTATAAACAGTAACGCCAATATTTGAGTTATCTACGATACAATGTTTTATACCATGGTGCAGGTCATATACAATTTTTTAATTTGTACATTTAATATTTAATATAATTATTAATTTCAGGATATTTGATGAATATATTTTGTGTCTGAGGAAAGTGAGCAACAAGTGTCAACAAGAACCGATGTACAAAAATGCGATAGTACTGGCTCAGAACCAAGGATGTCTAGGTAAAATACTATTCACATTTAAAACAGAAATACTAATTATTTGTTGTAGGGTTCACGTTGGTTTGAATAACAATCTTGGCGTCAAGTCTTGAGACACAAAATAAATTGCATGCAATATTAATTTAATTTGCAGCTGTTCTGAGTGGAAGATCAACTTTGCTTTTAAGGCGAACATATTATATTAACAAGAACCTAGCATAATATGACGCTGTTGTTATCGCATTCCGCCAATAACAACAATAACAACAACAACAATAACAACAACAATAACGATAACAACAACAACAATAACAACAATAATAATAATAATAATAACAACAACAATAAAAAATAACAACAACAATAATAACAACAATAATAACAACAATAACAGCAATAACAACAATAACAACAACAATAACAACAACAATAACAACAATAACAACAACAATAACAACAATGCTCTGTTTTAAATACAGACTAACCAGATTTCCGCGGATCGCCATTTTATTATGAAACCAAAGGAGTATTGAACATTTGGAGAGAATTCGCAGACGAAACTGATGTCAGAATGGTACTCACTGTTATCAGAGTGTAATTAGAAGAAATATTAAACATATTTAGTGCAACAACCCGTTTATTGGCCAGTTACACAGGACGATTCGCTTTACAGTATAGTCGTAATTGATATCACTTAAAATAAATAGCTGCTGATAAAATTAGTGCATAACCAGCTGATAACGTATTCGCGTCGGACCATACGCAATATACCCTAATATTCCACTGAATGCAGGGTAGCTGAACAAAAAGGTTTACGCAATCTAAACAGATGTCCAGAAGTCTAGTTACACTGGAAATCAATGTGATGGCCACTATCCAACATATCTATATACAAAAAAAAACATATACAATTTCGATTGGTTAATTACTCGCGTCGTAATTCTCGACTGGTATTCATATGGAGAAATAACAGAGTCTCGATTTGCGATACCACGATAAGGACACACTATTCACCTGCCTCTGGTATCAAAGAAACGCATATAGGGCATGGGTCCAGTTGACTGGGAAAGAAAACGTTAATTAATGATACTAGAATGGTTTGACGTGAGCTTCACATGTCCCTGTGTGTGTGCGCTGTTAATTTTTATTTTAACTTTTTAAAAATAATTTGATCTGATAAGAAAAGTTAGTTCTGTTCATTGTGCATCAGGTTATATCATACTACTATATATCCCAATTCTAGCACACACAAAATAAGTTGGCCATTAATGGGTGATAAGTCATAAGCATGCCATCTATTGGCATTGGCCAATGTATGCATAAGGTTAAAATATTAATACATGTGATAGCTATAATATACTGCGCCATATTAATTTTACCTACATAGTTAATATTTCTAAAGCGAACTGAATAAAGTACTATCATATTAATTTAAGGAATGTCGGCTGCCATTCATTGGATAAATAATTGTTTCTTAATAAACAGATAAATACTAAATTAATGTTCCGAAAGCCAACATATATGTTGAAAGCATCTCAGGGATATTTGTAAATGTTGTCTACTATGCACATGACAAAGGGAACTATGTTATTTTCGTTATCAGACGGACCATTCATTTTTATACAAAAGTAACTCTTATAATATATAATTATAATATAATTATATAATTATATGGTAAATAACTATGTAGTAAATATAGTATATCATTCTTATAATAAGAAACGTTTAAGTGGTTAATGTACAGTCCTTCAATAAATTAAATGTTATGGAAAGCAATGACTTCTCCTTAGTGTCTCCCACTGATATTAGATTATAGTCCGTGGGAGAGTTGCTTCATTGCTCGATAAAATTCATGATCTCTAGACTAAACAGAAATATTTTATCACAAAATTACCATTACTGCAGTAGAGATATTAAATTAACGTGCGGGGATTGTGAATCTTATTACTATTATTACTATGTTTGATTCATTATACTTTTGGAAAATATCATCAATTCTCTTTAATTATTGAATCTCATATTTCAAACTAATATTTACAATTAGTAAATATTTAACACTGCTGAAATGTTTGTCATTTGTCTTTTCTATTCGCTGTGCAGGTTGTACGGCAGATGATCAAAGTTTAATCAACGGATGCCAAACTGTGTTTAACGCTGCAACAAATATTGCTGGAAGTAATCCGACGGAAATTTGCACGTGAGTACAATATACCATACAATGGTTGGAGGTGCTTTCAAAATTATTTCATTCATATCACGACCGTATGCCTTCTTGTGCTATGTCGGATGTCCACAGGTTGTTGCAATTGGTAGCTATTTTACGGAATATCCTGCCGCAGCCAGAAAATGGATGCCCACCTCACGCAGACACAGTATACTGACTCCGAGCAGAACTACACCACGGATTCGGTTAATTATACAATGGACATATATATTGTATATAGTATCAAGACATAGGAAACATAGAATGGACATATATATTGTATATAGTATCAATACATAGGAAACTATTTACGCAAATATATTCTCCTTCACGTCATTATTTACCTGTATGTAAAGAAGTACATACTCTGAGACGCATGACCATGTGCCTACTTAACAATGAACATCCGTAAACGTCAAGTAGACAATGACCATACGTTTCAGAGGAAGAGGCAAAACGGGCGCAATCAGTACCTGTATTAACCAATCAGCTTCAAGAAATACTTTAGATTACCGAATTATTGAACACAATATTGTATCGCATAGATTCATTGTTTTCCTAATAAGATTTCGATAACGTTTCCATAGTGTGTCTAAAATGCGATCTCTTATTGAGAGACGTTAACGGTAGACTATATTTCTTCACTATGCACATGCCTATTTTATATTGCAGGGCTCTGAATTTGTACATTGCCTGTATTGGTGAGACCAGACTGACCTGTCAGCTTAGCGTTACTGTACAGGATGGTTTGAATAACATGACGGCAATGGACATCGCTAATTGTAATCGTGAGTAAAGTGTTTGGAAGCTAGCTATACTTATCAGCATTGCAATAAAGGCATACAATCACATATATACACTTCAAAAAAAAGAAACGCATAGCACATATTTTTCATAACATTAGTTTTTAATTAATACAATAATATATCTTTTGATATAATCTTATTCAATGACTAGTGGACATTATACCATGCAATGTTGAACCTGACAAGGCGCACTATTTGACGTCAGCACGTCGAAATGTTTTTCTCACAATATCCAATGTTATGGTTGCTGAATTCACATTTTCCACGTACAAAACATGCACATACAACATGTGCATTACCCTTGACAGAAAATGTATTCACATTCATACATGCATTATCCATACTGTTCGGAAGCTAACTATACTTATCAGCATTGTAATAAAGGCATACAATCACATATATATTTAAGCTAGTTCTTAGCTAAAACTGCAAGGTACAGTCACTTGGCATACATACAATCATGTATAAAGAACTTTGCTGGAATCGCCACTATCAACTTCCTGTCATCAATCTGAATCTCATCATTATCATGTTTGCTTATTATATTAATGCAAGGGGGCATAACACGACCCAGTGTAAAGGGAAAACACCCACATTTGCTTTTGTTTCGTTTTCATTTAGTGATTCGACGAAAATGTAAATTGTATATGTTGTTGAGAAACAAAAACTAAATAAAACATGAAAATAGTGAAAACCAATTGGACATGTAGCTTCTTGCCCAATACCATATACTTGTGTAGACAAATCAAATGTAAACACCTTCAGGTAAAAATACGTCTAACTAGGAAATATGTTACACACCGTGATTGTATATGTTAAATTACTCGGTCCTATCTCATTTCCTAACGGAAATAGGTTTCAAACAAAAGTACACGAAACTATATCTTATATAATGAGTCATGTAAAATAATTATATATTATAAATATATCGCGTTTTTTTCCCTCTCTTTGATTACTAATTATTATACTAGTATATTAATCAAAGTAAGGAAAAAGCTGTGTGTAATGCTCCAGTATTTTTAAAATATTTCAGATAATAGTTGCGCAACAGGTGATCAAGGAAAAATAACACAATGTAAAGCGGGCCTTAAAACTGATCTGAACACTGCAGGCGGAGACAAAGTGAAAGGGTGTATGTGAGTAGTTTTTAACTGGCTGAACTCAGATGTAAAATATGTAATAAAGACACACATTCGTATCTTCTAAAATTATAGAGTACATAGTATATTAATGATTTAGCAAACGCATCAACGCTTCTTACTTCCAGAAATCCTTTCACCGTTCCACGGCAGGGGGGAATTACTTTACAAAAATCGGCAATGTCAACTTGCACGGAAACGCTCATACCATCAGTTAATACAGTATGAGTTATCTTTCATTTGCCGCTCAGAAATTTTCATCCTACGGTAGTACACTATTTAAAGCTGATTTATTTATATTCCACCTCGAACATGTCGAACATGTCGGATGCTTTTAGATTAAATCTGCACAGAAAATACACATGGGGCTAATACTTGGATAATATAGGCTCTAGATAAAATCACTCAAACACTAAGTTCACATAAAAAAACACATTAAAGAACTGATGATCCTACACCACGTGATTTCCTTCCAAATGATCTGTTATGGATAAATTAGGTCATTTTCCGGGCAATCAGTTTGTTTATTTACGTTGACTATGTGAGTCACGTGGTTAGAAGAGTACGCTGTGATTGGTCCTCAGTTAGACGGTTGAGAGATCAGGCGCTTCTGCTCACCTAGCAGTCTATGTAAAGTGACTAATTGGAAAAGTAGCTGATTTATCGTTAACAGATCGTTTATAAGGAAACCAATCACTGTACGTGGTGTAGGATCATCAGTGTTTTAGGTTTATACAGATTGAAGTTCGTGTAAATTAATATTCTTTCACGAGCGACACAAAGTTGACATTAGATATATAATATTAATAAATATATGTATATATAGAGCCGATTTATCGATAAAATATCATTTTGGAAACCTTTTTATCACTTTCAATGATGTATTTTCTACAAAATGGAAGATTCTGCTCCAGTCCTATAATTGCTGGGTTGCCAAACAGATCTGATCTATATTATGTTCACCTTCATCTTATTTGGAATATGTACAGTAGAGATATTACCGGGTATTTATGATCGTAGATGAAAACCTTAAGATTAAGAATGTCTACAGTATTCTCTCCTCTTTGTATTTTTTTTGCTGAATGCGTTTCGAGGAGTGGAGTAGGTCAAGTGGTTTTTAGATAAAACTGACCCTAGATCTCAATTCCTACATACGTGTTGATAAAACAATTTAAAACCTCAACAAGCTTCGTATTTGTTTAATATTATTTGTTCAAATGTTAATATATTTCAGATCAAAAGACACTTGGGTGAGATTGTCTATTATATATATTACAGGATTCTAAACACATTTCTTAAGTGTGTCATTGGAGTGTCTAGTGGATGCAAGAGCAACACTCAATATATAACAACCTTTGATACAGCGAAGAAAATCATTCAACGACAAGGATGTGACGGTAATAACTCTTAACCACGTTTACACAAAGTTGATCCGTGGAATAATTAGTACTACTAGGTTAAACATGGCTTGTGTTCATGGCCTCGTAGACATATGATCTTGAGAAACTGATTTGTTACTATAGTATGTTTCATCCATAGACAGTGTTAATTGTTATTGATGTTTACGACCGTGTAGTATTGTGGAGAACGTACTAGTTTGCATGCAATCTAGATTGCAATATCTCCCAGGGTAGTTGAAGGATGTTACGTAGCCATAATGGCCGGTGTTTCGAGGATGGTGAAATAGCATATCTCTCATCTCGTGATTTTCACTAAACACATGAACTATTATCTATTTATCTGCCACTTCCGGTCTTAAAGTGCGTGTAAGTTAGAACTGGTGTATCTGCCTGTCGTTGTACTATTGGCCATGTTGATTCTACAGCTTGTTCGGATACTGATGATATTATACTACTACGGTGCACAGCTACCTACCTAAATGATACCAAGGCTGCCGGGGAAGATAAACAAAAGATGTGCACGTGAGTACAAGATGGCATTACCAAGCAGCAATAATACTTAATCAAATAGAATCACATGGCAGTATACAAACATAAATTATGATAAAGGTCCCCATGTCTCCAAATTGTGCATATTCTATGGATGTGGACGAAGGGCAAGGTACCAAATGTCAATATATGTTTGTTCACCATCGGTATTCAGACTTGCTTGGCACCACCTGCTTTACTGATCATGAGCCGATGAGATTTCAAATTCTAGCTTGGGACTTCTTTCTTCACTCTTACTGGAGGGTGTTAACCGCAGTTCCGTATCTCTATTAATTTGTTTACATTTGTATTGGCACCATCGAGCTTCGGACAGTGGAGATTATTTGAATGTCTATATTAGACCTATTGCGCACTTTCACACGCTTGTAATTCATAATACACGAGGGGCAGGGATGAATAACACCACCCATCCATTTACTAACCATTTAAGTTCAAGTCTACGTACGTATTTTTCGAAATGGCCTACTCGTTACAGATGCTTTCTGTTGATCGATCTTCCCAACTTTTGAAACGCCATCTTGTCGTCTGAACTCGTACACAAATTAAACAAGTGTTTGTTTGAGGAAATCATTTGCAAATGAGTAGTCGAAGATCACGTGATCGAATATCGCGTGATATCCCGGTTAGAAATTATTTATCAGATCACGTGATCTGCGACTCATTTGCATATACTATATTTGCCCTAAACGAACATCGAAACCTTTTTATCACTTTCAATGATGTAATATCACCACTTCTAGTGATTTTTACAAAATGGAAGATTCTGTTCCAGTCCTATAATTGCTGGGTTGCCAAACAAAGTGTAATGTGTAGTTAACATTTAATAACCGATGACTAATATTTAAATAAATGCTATGACGGGACAATGGGTACAGGAAAGTTTTGTTGTCGAAGTATGAAGAAAATATCTTTGGTCCGGGTAATAGTCCACAATTCCGGTCCAGTGTCAGGGAATAGATTTCACCTTTTATCAAATTTTTGAAGGCATGCACACCTTTATGGAAAGTTGTATTTATGTTTGTAAACGTTAGATTTCATGTGATTCTAGTTTATTTCATCTAATAGTATCGTCTATCGTTTTTGAGAGAGTTACCTACCTCGTTTATTATTTTAAGTAGAATTATGCTACCTGTTTGTTTGTTGTTGTTGTTTTATGTTACATGTAATTACTTTTTATACATACATTAGAAGATGACGGGCGTTTCGTACATATTTACAGCACTATTTATGTTAGCAATAACAATAAAAGAAGCAAATACAATCTGAAATTATGTTGTTTTTTTTACATGCAAATGCCTGCATTCAAGTATTCAAGGTAATGGATGGACATATAAATGTGATTTACTTTAATGTGTTCATAATTAAGAATGCAAATTGTGATATTTTTTTCAACTGTGAAACTTTTAATCTTAGCCGGTAAAATATTGTGTCTACGGTCACAGAAGGCAACGCATTTAAATAAACTATGAAACTCATCCGCAATAGCAGGGAAGTTGCATAATTATGTACATGTACGTTCATATCTAGGGACCCCTTTCCACAGCCCACTTTGGACGGGCAAATAATGATTATTTGTTCTAAATTTTAGTATCGGCAAATACATATCTCTTGGTAAATGTACGTTTCGAAAAAGGATGTTGTCTTTAGGACATTTTAGTAATAGCCTTTAGGACTTTCTATTATATTAGATCTCCATACTTGGATGGATTGGTCTTTCAGCGTTCGTTCTATATCGGCTATTAAAACTAACGTTGTATATCTATTGAGATGATCAAATATGTCGGAACAACCAGAACGGTTTAAAATTGATTTGATAACTCATTTCTGAATTCATTTTTATAAATATAACTGAATATAACTGAGTGCCAAATACGAAGCATTATCTTAAATAGTTCTATATATAAAGGATTTATTTACCATAAATGATGGGGTTTATGTTAGTAGTCCGACAGACTATTTAAGAATTTTTAAAAGAAGCTTTTCTATTATTTCCAAGCAATCATATCCCAAAACTTTACATCCGTAGATAAGGATGGGTACTATTTAGCCCATGTGATAAATAACGGATAGGTTTAATTACTTGCAGTCTGTATTCTACTTTTATGATAGAATATTGATTCCTATATTTCAGTGCGATAGACAAATATATTGTGTGTTCGAGTGAAGTTAGTATTGCCTGTGAAAAGAGCCCCAAAAGATCGAGTCTCATGGCTAAAATGGAGAATGATGCGGGAAAATACGGATGCTTAGGTATGTAAATTTATCAGACTAATAATGTATCAGATATTTCTTAAAGTTACATTAGTTGTATTTTATGTCTCATATCAAATTTTATATATATATGAATGTATCTTTTTATCAGCCAAGTCCAGTGGAAACTGTTCTGAAATTGATGACATGAAAATGGCAATATGCGGAGTGAAATTCTCGAAGAAGCTATCTGCCTCTGTGAACAAGAAAACAGCATGCACGTAAGTAGCAGGTGAAAGGTAATTTCTAGATTATCTTGGATTATTTACGTGAGTCTATATTAGAGTATAAGAATGTAAATTAAATTGAATTATTAATATCATGGGAAATATTTCCTGCAGGAATATATCAACACATTGGTGACAATTTCCACCAAATATATTTTCAAAGGGCGGGTGTTAACATATTTCATGGTCAAACGTATTTTACTTAAAAGTGTGTGCATTTGATTTGTCTACACAAGCTACATTTCCAGCATTTCCCACTGGTTTTCAATATTTTCATAATATACTGTATGTTATTTTAAATATTGTATTATTTAATGAATATTAAGTTGTGTATCATGATGGTAAACAACTGGGTAATCGAGAAATATATAATTAAGCAAATTAGGTCAAATATTAAGCTAAGTGAGTTAACTCTTACATCAACTAAACTACATCGAATAAATGAGATATTTTTATGTTAATTCTTCACAGTATATAGAAACAGTTACCCCACAATATATATTTTTGTGTATACTAGTATTTTATGAAGGATGAACAAATCATTAACAACGTATTGTTAGTTTGCAGTCTACAATACAGCTATGAAAAGGTTTGTTGCAGTACAAACATGATTTTATGTATGTCACGTGAATGTACTTTGCAGTTGTACTGTCCATAACGAGC
>JAUTBT010084974.1:0-11942 GCA_032361225.1 Lepetodrilus schrolli | reverse complement strand
AAAACTGGTGGAAATCCAGACTAGTACAAGCAGTACATGTGCATGCAAGCCATGATGTGAGTGAACAAATCTTGAAAATGGCTTTAAATCCCAAATCAACCAACCAATCATGTGTGGAGCCCACATGCTGTACGTTAAACGAGATTATTTTTGAGGTGATACAGGCTATCTACCGCTGTGTGCTAATTCCCACGGTTTACACAATTAAAATGAAAAACTAAACAAAACCAGCAAAGTTCATCATCACTGGTGTCATTAATAGTGTTCTTTCCTACCAACACTGCGGACAATATGCAAGAAATTATGGTAGTCATAATTAGTTCACCCACACCACAACACTGTTTGCAGGTATTGAATGCATCCCCAGGTATTAAGCTATATCACCATCTTGTCAATCTTGCTGTTAGTCTCCATACGTGCAGTCTTTGTTCACAGCTATTGAAGGGGAGAAGAAGCAACAAGAGTTTGAGCATGCTATTCAAGACTTCAACAGGACCAGTTTGAAAAAGACTGCGACTGCAGAGAAGAACAAATTACCATCCAAAGAAGGTAATTATTGTATTTTCAATAATACCATATCTTCATATCTGACCTTGCAACTAAGCCTGTGCTCTCCCGTATGAAATCCTGTGTAACTTTAATTTTAGCCTTAGGCGACACCAATACTAAGGTTGTCGCAGTGACTTTAATCACCATAATCACTCACCATTACTAAGTTTGGAGTTAAACTCTGCATTACAACTAAAATTATGCATTGAAAAGTTATGTGAATCTTGAATAAGTTTAAAGAATCAACTTTTTTATATCTATTTTTTATTCTGACTCCAAATTTGATGTAGATTCAATGACGTATCATAAAATCTACACTTTATTTCCATTTGTCATATTTGATAGCTCTTCTCATGTCTTTGGATGTTGAGTTTGTTAGCTTGGTCATGGATTCAATTGCACATTCCTCTACTACATTTCACTTATTCATTTGTTTTCATGGACTACGTGATGAAAGAATAGTATTATGGTAATAAAAGTTTAGGACTTTGAGCAAGTGGGAATACCTTGTGCATGGAGTTTAACGCAATATTAATACGCATTATTATTATTACAATTATTATTATTACTATTGTTATTATTATTACTATTGTTATCATTATTATTACTATTGTTATCATTATTATTATTACTATTGTTATTATTATTACTATGTTATTATTATTACTATTATTATTACTATTACTATTATTATTACTATTGTTTTTATTATTACTATTATTATTATTATTATTACTATTGTTATCATTATTATTACTATTGTTATTATTACTATTGTTATCACTATTACTATTACTATTGTTATCATTATTACTATTACTATTGTTATCATTAGTTGCAGACATTATTTATTCATCATTTACAACACTGGCACCACATTTTTGGATGCACCAGGAAATAACATAATTTTTATTTTTTTACAGAAATCGCTGCTGAGAAGACGGTCAAGGCATAGAGGGTTAATGGAGACATCAGAACCTGTAACACACTGTCCCTGTACTTACCATTGTATATACACATACACCCTGTACGACCCTCACAGCTACCCCTTGGTCACATTAGCATACAGCCAATCAAGAGCTGGCCGGTGTTTCCGCGAAATGGTCGTACTGCCAGTCTGGGCAGAAATTAAGGCCCCCGTTAATTCCTGCCATATTAAAATCATGGCATACCCGCTGGTTTGTGCCCTGACTACTGTATGATGCTTTCGTGAAAACAGGCCAGGGGTCTTAAATTCTTAATTTGTACCAACAATCGTCATGTTCCTAACTCTGAAAACATACATGTATACAAACTAATTTACAAGTAATTCTGTAAATACAAAATTATTTTTGTGTAGGGAAATAGTTTTGTTCAGTAACATACACCATAGGAGTTTGTGTAAATCTATATGAGATTTTTAAAGGCACGACACACTACTTTCCAATGTAGTGTTTTCTATTAAAGGTTGTATTTAATGTAATTAGTGTCCCAGTACCGGTATAAAGTCTTCCATGGAACTTCTCAAATATTATGTCCATCAACTTTGTTTCAAAAATATTTTCATTTGTATTCAAATTATATTCCACCTGTTACAAGAGCAAATGATTTCATTTGTCCATTTATGAATGTCCATCATTTTCTATAATTTTTCAGATTTCTCCTTTTGAATATAACAAAAATCATCATTAGTAATATCTATATTTCATTTAAGAAACAAAGTAGCAAATATGATGTTTGTAATTAAACGATAATTTTATATCACACTTTAATTTACAACATAGTACTATTTCATCTTTTTTTTCTTATTGTATGTGATTTTGATGTAGTTTGGCATTAAATAGTGCTCACACACGTAGCATCTTGTCGCACGGGACAACGTGGAACTCCCAGCATTCAGTACTATCGTCTGTATCATATGATTTGGGACCAGTTATCAGGACAATATCACGGTCTTATTTAGTTATACTAGCATGTTGTAGGAATATTATCATTGATTTTTATTGAACATTCATGACCACTCATGTCATCCTTCCACTCTTGTTGCTGCTACATTTTGTCTTGAAAAATATTTATCAAGGAAAAGGTAATTTTGTATTGATTTGTATGGTTCAAATCAAAGATGGCGTCCGATATTGGTTTTGATGGCCCTGTCGCATATGGGTGAAATATTCCTGCTGCAACGTAAAGCACTTAATTCAATCCAAGAAGTTATGGTTACATAAGTGCAGGATATTGTTTTTGAAGTACAAATAAAGACTGCATTAACAGCAATATTGAGGACGCATTTACCACACAAATGTAAATTATTCACCTAGAGTTTAAATATTCATTGTGTGACAATCATTTGAAATCTATTCATTAAGATCAAGCTATGTAATATTTTGTAAAATTTGAGTTTTTCAATTCAATTTTCCCATAAATATATTTCTAAAAATCATTCATTTATTATTTGTTCTGCCCTGTAATTCTCATTACAATATCCTTGCAGCTTGTTAAAGAACTGTTTTGTAGAATACTACCATGTATTCATCTAGAAAGCCAACTATGTCATTGCTTACACAAATATATACACACAATCATAATCATAATTCCAAGATATTTCAGAAATAGTTTAGGATGTTTTTGTTTTGTACAAATTTTGGTCTTGGTTTTTTTTTCTTTCTTCTCTTTTTTGTCCATGATGTCGATCTTTTTTATGTGTATGTACAATGTGAAATCACCAGCACCCATGTCACGAGTCCAGATTAGCTCTGAACAAACGTCCATATGACAGTATATCCACAGTATTTACAGAGATACTTTCTTAGAAAACCATATGATTTTTGTTTTGTTTGTTTTGAGCATGAACAAAATGCTAATTTTCAGGTCAGATTAAATTAATTGCTTTGTTTTGTGGATCTACCCGCCCCCTTTTTAGGAAAATTGAAATAAAACACCATAAATATAATTATTTAAAAATATATAATTTTGTCCAAGATAATTCTTATTGGCATGTTTATTGGAATTTGGCTATATTCTGCGTAGTAATTTTTTTGGGGGGTAATGGTTACTAGTAATTTGCATGTGCTGCAGATTTTGAAATCCCCAATTTCCCATGGCCTTTTTCTGGAGAGAAAAAAATTCCATAAAACAAATAATTAAGTTGGTCTGGCCTAATGTTCTACTAAATGCATTGAACTTTGTAGATACATAACCCAAAAAAAATAATGTAATCTGGTGATGTTAGTAGATGACATTGATTACGAGTAGTTAGAACAATATGGTGCTTTGTGTGACTAGTGTTGTCATTTGTATACTTTCCTATCTTTCATGTAGAATTTATACCTTTCTACGCTTATTTTACAGTATTACATTTGTAGCAGAGCATTGCTATTTCACTAGTCTACCAGCAGGCTTAAAATAGGCAGCCATGCAGAAATATTTTAAATATTAAAATACCTTTTATAAAATTTCATAATACTTGAGAAATGAAACCACAGAATTTCTGCATAGAGAATCAACAAAATGTTCAGATTTGTTTTATAATTAAAAAATTAATTGACTTTGCACCATTTGAAATGATCCGAGAGCAAAAGTAACAAATTTGCTTAGTAACATCGTATGCGACTTGTCGTGCTACTGCTGACTTCTATCTACATGCTAATGTATTCCTGCTTTGGTATCATTTTAAAATAAAGTGATAATCTATCAAATATCTTATGTGTGTTGTATTCTACTTCTGGTGCACAATATCATTGCCCTTGTCATTGAAGGAGGAAGTCAAAGCTATTGTCACAATGAGATGCATTTTCTTGGATGCAGCATGACTGGTATATACTTTATAGTTGCTGTTGGAAGATTGTATCTACCCTCTACCGACAGCTCGTCAGGGTCTTCAATGTTACTCCGTGTCGGACAACTAAGGCATCTCGGTGGTGATTATTGCTACTGGTCTACAACAATCAAAAACCACCTTACAAACACAGGAAGATGACAGTAGGTTCCTCTTGAGTTACTTCCCTTTCCCAGTACCTGCCTGACAATGGTGGAGGGTTTCCTCTGTCGTGTGCCAACAAACAAAGCGGCCATACTGTGTTAGATATCGAGCAATTTGATGGCTCAGCTGAAGAGAGATAACTCCGCCGTGCACACTAGATGTCACTTTCTCAGCAACCATAAAACATAACACTCGCAGGGTGTGGAGCGAAGACGTTAATAGTGGATCACCCCGTGGGCAGAAGATGCATCATGTATTTATTTTGCATATTGAACAATTACATTCACTATAAAATATTTGTTTTAGAATATTTACGTTGAACAATGTCTTAAATAAGAAATTACTAAAATGTGCATCATACAATAATTAGAAATGTATATAAATTATTATAATAATAGCGAGGAATGTATGCTAGGTATTGAACATTCAATATTCAGACATCCATGAATCCACGCATGCATATACAAGCTCATGTACACTTGGGTGTAGACGAACAAACATTTCTTTGCAAGACGGTGAGAAATGTTCACAACTTCTCTAGGTACCAATTTGACACAATTTGAGTGTTGCAGTAAACCTGCAAGTACCAGCTGGTACTGACGAACCATCATGATACCTGTAACGCCGTAGTCCATTGTATCGGGAAAGGAAATTCTGTGAATATCAACGTCACATCGCCGGGGATTGTTTTGAACCATTGCACAACCACGGGAAAATATTTATGTATCAAAGAAGGTGTTCCAGTATTCATAATTTCATATCGGCGCCGTTAATATGACACTAAAATATGCCATTGGAAGCATAAAGAATAACTTTGCCATTTCAAAACTGGTGCACAAACTTGTAAAGGTCTCCCACAGATGGAAGTATAATGTCCATTGCATAAACAAAAGTCTAGCACAACCATTTCGCAATGCATTTAGAGCTCTCAGCTTGCAAACACACAGCCTTTGACCATGAGGTTGCCTCCCTCGTAGTCGTATAGAACGGGCCAGATAAAATGGCTGATGGTGGAAGCACGTGCTTGGTCACACGACCACCATAACTTGTGGCGTTCCTCTCTGTATCTACGATCTGAGACGGAGATTTTCATTGGTGGTTGCTGGATTGCCATTTGCCAAGTTAAACGCGCACTCTCGTGCAGATATCGGTTGACGTCTTTGTTACTGATTAATGTTTTGACGTCTTTATATTCTCGTTCCAATATATTCTTTGTGATCTGAAAAAGCACAATATATGTATATAAACATATTGAACACTTCATTATTATTATTTTACAATTGTAATCAATTTTGAATTGTATATTGTTTTTGGCAACATAAAGACCACACGTTATATTATATATACTGTCATCATTTCCTATTGGTCAATATTTAACTACTTACATGGCCATTTGCAATTATGGTGTTAAAAAATTGCCATCATGAATGCGAGTATCGTATGCAAAATTTGTTTCGGGGGGGGGCAGTTTTCAAGATTCTTTCACACTTATATCACGACTTGTCAGTTTAAGGCAGGTGGGAACCTGCAACATCTGTAGTGCTGAATGTTGCAGTAAACCTGAGAGCATCGACTGGTATTGACTGATAACTGCATTGCTACTCTATAGACAGCGCATCCTATCAATATCGCCTCAGAAAAGTAACTTCCGCGTACATTGATGCCAGCACCTGGAACCTTTGGCTCCAAAGCCCAACATTCTATCATTGTGCTACCACCCGTCCCCGTATGCAAAGTGTTTGTAGAGTTCGCCATTCTCTGGGATGAAGATGGCCAATTTAGAACACCATACACATGAAAAAATATTTATTCATTTGGAAACTTACCTTTAAGAATTCCCCGGAGTCGATGTGGTCGCAGTTTTGTCGGAGTCTCGTCCTGATGGCGTCTGACATCTCCTCAGGCAACGTCTGGTCTGATGTCGTACCATGTTGTAGGATGATCATCTGTAAACAAATCAACAATACTGACAGTCTTGTCTGGTTGTCAAACAATAGAATATTTATTGTAAGCCTTTTATTTCTCATCAATAGCTTTCACATTTTGGTAACAATAAAAATGGAAAATATCATTTTCTAAATGTTATCTATTCATATATTTTAAAAGATAAATATTAAATATAAATAAGAATCAACATTACTCTCATAAGAGATGTGCCTCAAGTGTAGCACTTTCAGCTATTAAATATACAATAAATGATTGCACATTTCATTTTAAGGCACAAGCACTTACGGCCAACGCAGGTCTTCTCATAAGCTCCACAATTGCAAGCTCCAGACAGTGGTACATGTCACGTGATGCCTCGTATGTGGTCTGTGGGAGAAATTTGATACAAGACTAATATGATACAAGTATGGTACAATAATTGAGTTATTTACATGATGAGATTCAAACAGGAAACTATTGAGTTTTGTAATTTGACACACTATTACCATACCATGGCAGAGCACAGGAAGTGAAATTCAAAGACTATAGTATCCTGGCACAGTACCACTGCACCACTCCATACCATAATGGTGAGATTCAAACTCAGAACTATCAGTTTAGTATCCTGGCACACTACTGCTGTACCACTCCATACCACAAATGGAATGAGATTCAAACTCGGAACCATCAGTTTTGTAATCCGAATCTGTACCACTCCATACCATATCCCTGTTCATGTGCTACTATTGTTGTATGTGTGTGTATGTCTATTTATTTATGTGTAAACATGCATGTGTGCCTTTATGATGTAAACTAATTTTACCTCGTTGGATAATAAAGATTGTTGATCTATCTCTATCTATAATGGAGTGAGATTCAAACTCTGAACTATCAGTTTTATAATCCAACACACTACCACTGTTCCGCACACATACCATAATGGAGGTACACAGGAAGCGGGTTATCTCCTCTTCGTCCATGCCAGTGCTGTCCTCTAGTGACTCCTTGGCGTCCATCCACTCCTGACTCTCCAGTGTGTTGTACCGCATCGCAATCACACTGGGTCGACACCTCTCGCTGATGTTCTCCGTCAGACGGTTGTCTGCCCGCACCATCGGCTTCACGCTGCTCGTCAACCTTAACGAGGGCAATCACAACAATGGATAATTAACACACTTTGAAACCAAAATTCATTTATAGGTCTGGCCCTTAGAGTCGTGGAACCTTTTTGAGTATGATTTCATGCTCCTCAAATTTTGCAAGGGGATTTATGAACAGATTTGAGATGAGCATGATAAAATTTAAATTCTTTTTCGTTCTTTAGTTATTAAAGGCATACAATCATGGTTTGTTGACATGAAATATGTCAACAAACTGATTGTATGGGCCTTTCAAGCCATAGATAAATATGAGAACATTAAGGAAATGGACTAAATATTTGAGGATGTATATTATAATGAGTACATGCAGACTTGTGTTTGAGAGTAGTGTTAGGTATTGACAAGGCTCGGTCATTCAGGTTATAGCTTGTAGATAAAATAAGTGAAATGGGTATGCAAAGTTACAAATAAGACTGGACTATTGTATTAAGGATATGTAATGATTGTGTTTATACTTTTGTTTGAGTGAGTCGTTTTCGGTTTTGGCCGTACTGAGAGTGGCCTCCAGGGTGCTGTAGTCATTTCTGGCCTTTTCCACCGACTTCTGTGCCACATCCAGCCCCACCTTAGTCCTCTTGTACTCGTCCTGTCACAAAACCCACATTATATGGCATTAAAACCAACATAATACAGCATAGTCCTGCCACATGACCCAATTTTTTTCAACATCAAAAGCCATACTATATACATTATACTGTATATTAAACCCACATCATGGAGCAGGCTAAAACCCATTTTACACAGCATATGAAAATCTACAACAAAACCTACACTATACAACATACTGTCCTATAACAAAACCCACATCATGGAGCATGCCAAAACCCATTTTACACAGCATACCAAAACCTATAACAAAAATCCATAACAAAACCCACTATTCAGCAGAAAGCCTTGAAATAAAACCCACAAATATACAGCATGCTATCCATAAAAAAAACACTATATAGAATACCTTCTTAGACAAAAAATACACAATATACAGCATATTGTCATATAACAAAACTCACACTATTCAACTATACAGCATACTGCCCTATTAACAATCTACATTATATAGTATTAGTATACTAAAACCCATCCCATGTAGCATACTGTTCTATAACAACACACATTAAATAGCATACCAACACCCACACTATCCATTATGCTAACATCCATATTATACCTTATACTGTTGTATAATAAAAACCCACACTAATCAGCATAATGATCAATAACAAAATCCACATGCACTATAATGCCCAATAACAACATATCATAATTACCCTAATAATTCGAACAGGAGAAAATAATTAAATTTGTAGCTGTTCGAATTATTAGAAAAATACAAAAATTAAAAAGTATCGGTGTTGGTATATTTAGGGACAACGAAATTAAAGTACAAAATATGGTTGTTTCTGTTGTGATTAACAGCATTCTGGTCATTATTATTTCTTAGTAATACAGTGTAGCTTATTTAGTACTGTTCTGAAGGATATTTACATGCCTGTATGGGTGAGATATTTCCCCTGCACTAATTCATCCATGCATACATACCAAAATCTGTGCTGATAAAAACATCGTTAGCGATGGTAGATTTATTGCATAACCGTTTTCCTTCCTAAACAGTTGCATTTGGGTGAAAAATGCCCATAGTGACGTAAATCAAATTTGGGTGAAATCTGTCTGTAGCGACGTAAATCACAGCGACGTAAATCAATGTACGCATCACATTGGGTGAAAAATGCCTGTAGAGACGTAAATCAAGTTTGGGTGAAATCTACCTGTAGCAATGTAAATCAATGTGCGCATCACAAGTTTTTTTCCTCCATCACATCACATTAGGTGAAATCCTCCCGAAACGACGTAAATCAATGTGCGCATCACATTTGGTGAAAACTGCCCGTATAGACGTAAATCAAGTTTCCCCCCAATCACATCACATTGGTGAAATCTGCCTGTATTTTCAATTGTCTACCCATATTATAAACGATTGCAAAAGATTTCCTAGGATATTTACCCCCAAGGGGTTGAAGCAACACTGAATATGCCATGACTTTTTACATTATTTAAAGTCACTTTAAATAATACATGAGAAAAGATATGCACTCTGATACAGAGAATGGCTTCATGAAAATTATAGTCCCGATGATAAATAGACTGAATTTCAGATATGGGTACAGCATATGAAATCAATATGCATAGCAAGTCTTGTGTAAACATGTCAATCAGATGTTAAAATCAACACGAGCTGCACGTGGATTGTCAAAATCACAGTCCCTAGACTAGACACTGTGGTACGTCCTCCCACCCACCACCCTCTCAGTCCGCCGACAATAGGGCATTCACATGACACATGACAGCGTGATTAGTAGATGTATGTATCAAAACGAATTAAATGTTTACATTCAAGAGATGCACAAGACAACAAAGGCTTTATTAATGTGATGTAACATGAAACGATTCGGACGAAATGACCCAGACTTGGTACAACGGGTATTTGTGCGAAACGACCCGTAACCCTTCGAACTGCCTGATCTGGTAATCTCATTAAAACACTAGATAATCAAGAAACAGCCGCAATAGGATATAAATGTTCAATGACAATTTCTCGAATACATTAGATTGCCTGGACAGGTTGATTGTTCGCAAAAGACCGCTAAATTTAAAACCAATAAATATGATAAATTAACAATTTGTGGTACAATATGCTGACAATATTGCTGCGCGTTGATTCTTTTTCTCTCTCTATCTATGACAGATATAGACAAGAATATATATCACTTGCTCGTGGAGAGTGATAACAATGTTAGTAACATCGGTAAATAAAAATCGAATGGCTTCAGTCATATTAATTAATACTTATTTTGTATTTGTTTCTGGTATTATATTACATTGCTAGTGAAACAGATCTAGCTGGCCTACTAAAAGTGTTAATATATGTAACCGTTATTGCGTCTTATGTTAATTGAAGATGAGTCCATTATAGGCAGAAGGCATGGGATTCGCGGTACAATGTACAAGTGTAGTTTACATAAATGCGGAGATCACATAAAATCTTTTCTGACCATAATAGTGCATACTACGAATTTACATACAAATAATCTAAGGAACTGAATCGTGAATATAACATTTGATCTTGCATACACACCTGTAAGTTGGTATTGATGGTTTGAAGTTCCTTGCCAGTTTTCTGCAATTTCTCCACCTGTGCTCTCAGAGACTCATTCTCATGCTTGGTTTTCTGGAGGTCTGCGATCATGACGTCACCAGGGCCAGGACCTGCTCATTGGAATGACAGGAATACAACTGATGTAAAGGAATAGTAATATATTGCACTTGCAGCATCGAAATGCCCTCAAGGAGCCTCGAGCTTTACCCAATAACTTCCCAAGTATTCTCCTAGAATCTCCAAGGATATTTCAAGAATCCCCAAACCCCCAAGGATATATTAGAGATCCAAAAGGATTATCCAATTACATCCCAAGTGTTGTCCAAGAATCCTCAAAGATTATCCAAGAACCTCCCAAATATTCTTCAAGGACCCCCATGGGTATCTTTGGATTTCCTTACGAATGTAAGGCATTTTATTGGTCCTTCTCGTAAATGTACTTCCTTTGGGTATCCCTGGGGTTCCTTGGAAATATTTGGGGCATTTGACCATTGGATTATCCTTAGGGTTCATTTGGGTATCCCTGGTGGTCCTTGGAACATCCTGATGGGTTGTTGATGGGTTTTCCTTGGTGTATTTCGATTGACATATATAAGATGCTTAACATTCCCAGGGTTACCCTTATCCTCTATAACAATGGACACTCACTCATGCTCTTCGTGGGTGTGCCTCTACTGTCATCAGGTCGTCCACGCTGCTGCCGCCTCAGGTCCTCGTTCTCCCTCTTCATCTCGTCCAGCTTGACCCACAGCTGACCCATCCCGCCCCCTCGGGACTGCCGTGGGGTCCCCACGTTGGACGACAATCGCTGGTTCTCGGTGAGGAGTCCATCGATGAGTGACTGGGCTTTCTCCAGTAGGTGCCGAGTCTGCTGGTCCCTCTTCTTCATCAGAAACACATTACTGAGACTGGACGAGAAATTGCGAGCCTCCGCGATCAAGTCTTTCTTGGAGTCGCCGGACATACTGGGCGGAAGGTTGCCTATCCTCAGGGTGTAATGCTGGGGACAGAGATATAGGGCGTAATGCTGGGAACAAACAGAGATATAGGGCATAATGTTGAGAATGTCATCGACGAGTGTTGATATATTTGATATTCCAAGACACGAGGTGAAATTCTCTATTTATCACCAAATATCATTTTAAAGTCATTAAAGAAGAAAAATGCCACATCATAAAGATTTTACTGTGAAGTC
>JAUTBT010084973.1:0-11942 GCA_032361225.1 Lepetodrilus schrolli | reverse complement strand
TCAATTAATAAATCTGTGAAGTTAAAAATAAGTTATGACCGCTGTTTTTGCTCTCAAACCCACATTTATACATATTTCAAAATCTTCTTTTAGGTATGGGTTGGTACTGATAGTATACATCACATATCCAAAATGTGTGTAGTTTTGGTCAATTAATACAGAAATAACATCATTATACACTTTACGGAAAAATAATACAGAGCGTATTAAATGCATCCCAACATGGAAGTCAGTAAAAAGCAATGTTAGGTTTCCAAACAGTGCGATACCGGCTGTCATTTGATAAATATGCATCTTTTAATTAAATGTTAAGAAGGTAACTTGTAACCGTTCATGTGGTGAACAAATATTATTATGGAAGTGACATTAACATATCAAAACTCATGGTTTTATTTCAGGTATCTGCATCCCGACACGTTTTAGTTTCCGACTATTGAGGGATCGACTCTAGATCTCATGTCATAGGACTACATATGCACATTTTGATGAAAAGTTAAGAAATAAAGTTGATATAATGAGAATTTCTTATTATTGTTTGTCCATCTCTACAATTGTGCAATTACATACTAGTTAAATAGCCGACGTTTGGAAGAAAATGTAGCAACGAACAACTGAATTAAATTCACACTGCCATATATGCATATATTTATTTTATTTAAAAAATAAAGAAATACATTTATTTCACATTCCACATGTTAATGCTCTCACGTAAGGCCAATTACTAATGGAAAGAAAAAATAATAATAATAATAATATTTTTTTTAAATGTAGGCTACATTAAAGACATGTAATAAAAATGCAAATAATAAACATTATTTATGTATTTCTATTTTACTGCATGTATGTTAAACGCATACAATCACGGTTTGTTGACATATTTCATGGTCAAATAAATTTTTATCTGAAAGTGTACATTTGATTTGTCTACAAAAGTATATTTGGCAACAAGCAACACTGGTTTTCAATATTTCCACATTTTATCCGAGTTCCTAATTGGGGTTTAGAGTAGCTTTCAAGATTCTTTCACTTATATCATGACTTGTCAGTTTAGGGCAGGAGGAAACCCACAACATCCGTAGCACTGAATGTGGGAGCACAAGCTGGTACTGACAGACCAAGGATGATATATCTGCATAGGGCGTGCAAGTAAAATCACACTCCTATCAACTTCCGGGGAATGGCCAACTGGTACTTTCTGGAAGCGCCATGCGCTTACGGTATGTTTGTGTGCAGATCCTAGTCGAGATGTAGTAACACCCTGTCAACACTTCTTCTCGATTAATCACCGATTAATGGCTATTTTGTTATCTTTTATGGCGTAACCACACCTCTATTAGATATACTTGCCACTGTATTTGATTTTTTTTTGGTATTTGATGCATATGGTTCACATCTTTTTATATCAACAGACTTTCATCCATATCAGTTTGTTATTAGTCGACATTGACGTTTTTAGCAGATCATGTCCAGGACTCGTTTCTCGTAAATTTCACGGAAAAGTGCACGTTTTGCCGCGAAAAATACAATCAACTCTATTTAATTTATTCAAAGCCATATATTCATAATAATCACTGTATATCAAGACTAGGTTGTTCTGAACACGAAACAATCCTTGTATGTGACTATATTCCATCAAAACTTCTGTTTTCGTGGATTGAAATTGGCAAGCGGGTCTATGTAAGGGTTTGGCTGTCAGCGATGTATGACGTAACCCGTCTATGTACGGGAATGGCAGCCTGAGGGTTAATGCAATTATTTCTTTATTTTTTATATATTATTTGTCACTTATCATTAACCTATAGGTTACTTGCTTAGAGAAATGTTGATATGCATACCTATGTGTATACTATATATGTTTATATTTCAACAAATTAACGTTCTGTGCTTTGTTGTAAAAAATAGTAAAACCTAGACCTCTGTATTATTCCAAGTTATGTTAACTATTTATAGAGCCCTAAGTTAGAATCATGCTTTATGAAATCACATGTATATATTTTAGATATCATTAGGAATCCAGTTACTATAGTTATTATATTTTTGCACCAACTATGTTATTATAAATTTTAAATAAGGAGATATCACAATAATCCTAATTTAGAACCTTGCATTAGTAAATCAAATGTATATTTGTTAGATATAATTTTAATTATAAGTTAGAATTGTACATTTTGAAATCAAATGTAAATATACATGTACTCATCTATAGTTAATTTTAGTTTGTTAACAACAGGATGGGCTACTCCAGACATACATTAGACCTGCATACATGATTATCCAGTAAATTACCTCCCTTGTACATGTTGCAGTGTTAGAAATTCAGAAAATAATAAGGGGGTCCTTCTCCATAGGCCCAATGTTAATGGTGATCAAATCTGTAATTTGCAGGGGGTTCCATAGATACCTTTAACATTGCAGATTTTCAAATGACCCCCAGGATCCCCTTACAACAAAGACAAATCATCTGGGGGCCTATTCTCGAAACATTCTTACAATCGTACAACAATCTTAAAGATTTTTATAGTGCTATGAAAATGTTGTGCACGTTCTTAGGCTAAGAAGATCATAAGACCGTTTTGAGAATCCCCCCCCCCTCCCCCGATTCATAGTCACAACCACTCATGCATCGATATTGTAACCAACTGATCATAGCTAACAGACAAAAGGTATGCAGAAATGATTTCCACAGAATTTACATCTGAAAAAACACAATTCTTGTGAAAAGTACAAACTTTAACCTTCCAACACCGCAGCCCAGGTTCACATTGTGCATCTGTGGATGCCTGCAAGAGGTAGAAGGTTAAGTAGACGATTGGGAACTTGCTATGACATGGCTACAATATATTCATGTTTGTTATACAAAGTCTACAGAATAGGACTACTATGTTGGGTATATCCATGGAAAGAAAACTTTCTTGGCTGCCATTACTTCATGAAGCTGTCGTATAAACTACAAGACAATAAAACACTTGTACTGTAAGTGGTCATGTGTATACATACATAACATAGTGATCATGAGCACTTGTATACATATGTAACATAGTGATCATGAGCACTTGTATACATATGTAACAGTGATCATGAGCACTTGTATACATATGTAACATAGTGATGACCACTTGTATACATACATAACATAGTGATCATGACCACTTGTATACTCAACAACAAATAAGGACTGGCAGTTTTCCACCAAAATTTGGAACTTGGCTTGAGGAATCTGGTGCTATTCTTCTTCCAGTTGTCTGCAAATGTACCTGGAGACTATAGATATTTGGAAACTCTTCATTGTTGATATAACATAGATCTAAATTTATCTGTTCAAAATAGCTACCGTCATTTAATTAGTTTTGTTGAGTATATACGAGGGCATGAACACTACCAGAGGGCATAAACACTACTATAGTTTCATGATGGGCTGTCTTGAAGCATCAGTCAATGACCGTATGATTGATTGATTAATTGAATACTTTCCATTGCTGTGGGAATGTTTCACCCACAAGCAATAATCTGTCAATGAACTATAGCATCTGTTTCTCCCATCTGACATCTGTGCAAGTTGCTGGTGGAGGCCTAGTTCTGACTCCAATCAGGAGTAAAATACTTTTCAACAGAAAGAAAGTTGAATGCCATTTACCAGCTGTTTAAAAATTACAAAAAAAAAGCACGTTGAATATCTACATTTTAGTTTTAGTACCAGTGGTATTTATTTTAATTACATGGAATATCATGAACCCTCTGAAAATGCTTCTTTACCGTATGCTTATGACTGCAGTATTATTTAAGACTGTAGTCTATTTTCTACTGTCCGACTGTACATTACTGTTCAACTGTTTGCACTCTACTATCTGACTATTTGCACTTTACTATCTGACTATTTGCATGCCTATAGTCATATTTCTACTATTTGGCATTATTTGTAGCCTTCCTTCAGACTATCGGTAATTGCATTCAACTTTCTGACTACTTTCGGACTGTTTGCAGTCCACTTTCTGACTACGTAGTGTTATTTCTCACTGTTTGAAATCTACTTTCTGACTGCCCTCTAGCACTTTCTGACTGTTCTGTTTCTGTTTGTAATACTAATTTATTTATTTATTTATTTATGTGCCAGCACTGAATGTGATATTGTATATCTATGAACTATTTTTCTCAAGACTACTAAACAATAAACCTAAATATTGATATGCTTTGGTTTTTTTGTAGCCTTTCCTGATTCAACTAATCTCTGGTTTTAGACACATCCGTTCTATTCAGCTATACAGAAATTACTTCTATACCAACTAATCATCTACTTAGCATCAAACACAAAGAATAACTAACTATGTAATAAGGCAGTGGGTGATTTATTTACAAAGGATGGTGAAAAGTCTTACAATAATATATTTATATTTGCCAATTTCTGTGTTACTCAGAAATTCACAGTTGTCATGCATACTAATACATTGTTGAACATCATGCATTTACTAAAGTCTAAAATTCAAACTGAAATAATTTTGAGATTTCATAATTATTTAACAAATACAGTACCTCAATATAGTATCAACAAATGTAAACAGTTAAAGTGGCCATTGATCGTACCAACACAAACAGTTGTCATCACAACATATCACAGATTTTGGACGGACTATATTCTTCCCACACGTAGACAACATTTTTGGTATCTACTTGTACCGCTCGCATATTTTCATAAACTCGATAATGGAGAGAGAAATGTTGTCATCGGGCAACCCATCACTTGCCACCACAGCTTTCCGACCAAACTCTTTTGCCTAAAAGTAGAAAAATATTGTAATTAAAGGCATACAATCGCAGATATTTATGCTAGTTTTGGACTAGTTCTTGGCCATCTTAGATACAACTGCATTCACTTGACATGCATAAAATCATGTTTATATTTCCAAAAACCTTTTCCCTGCTGTATGGTAGACAAATTTCCACTGCACCCCTCCCCAGTATAGAACTTTGCTTGAATCACCAGCTTAAACTTCTGGTAACAACCTGAATATGGTCGTAATATTTTTTTGCTTATTACATATATATTAATGCAATAAAGGGACATAACTTGAAGTGGTATGACTCAGTGTAAAGGGGAAACACATAAATTTGCCTTGTTCCGTTTTCATTAATGACTTGATGAAAATATTTGTATTTATTGTCTCAAAACAAAAAACACATTCTGGGTAAAATAGAAAAATATTGAAAACCTGTGGGAGATACAGAAAATTTTGCTTGTTGCCCAAAATACTTTTGTGGACAAATCAAATGTACACACTTTCAGGTAAAAAAATATGTTTGACCATGAAATATGTCAACAAACTGTGATTTGCTTAAATGAAGACAATGTATCACGTTTTACTGAATACAAATAAAGTTCCAATAGATAGCAACTCCCACTTTGAAAGAAAATCTAGCAACATCCAGTTTTGGAACTGAGAAAAAAAAATTGAATGTAGCCAAAAATATAAAAGTTTTATTTTGATTTAAACATGTTAACTACTAATTTAAACTGAGCTCTTTGAGAGGTAAATTATTCAAACTAACTTCAATTACCTAAAATAAAATGAGCTAGTAAAGTAAACATTTAGCTATCAATGAGTATCAATAATTTTCCCGTACTTTGTGATACATTTAACATTTAACTACAGGGGAGTTTCAGCAATCATTACACCAATGTTTCATTTTTACCGATTTTTACACAATAGTTTACAGGAACTTTCATGCTCGTATACTCCCATACTTAGAAAATGAAAGCCTCATAAATGTTACTTTAATAAACAACACCAACAAACATGTATAACACATGCTGGCCAGCATAAGGGAGACAACTCACTCGCTTGACGTCCTGGAAGGCGAAGTACAGCATAGCCAGGGCATGGCACACTATGGCGAGATCCTCGGTCTGTCGGTTCTGCTGATGTTCTCTCATGTCGTACACTGCGTTCAGTACCTGGACTGCCTCAGCTTCCTGAGCCTCATCTGTAGCAATGCAGTGACATGATGACATCACGAGATGACATGATGACACCATGAGATGACATGATGGCATCACAAGATGACAGCTAGGATGATATGATGGCATCACAAGATGACATGATGGCATCACAAGATGACAGCTAGGATGACATGATGACACCACGAGATGACATGATGACACCATGAGATGACAGGATGATCAGATGAAATAATAAGACTGATATTTATTACATTTCTGTAAGATTATTGCAAAGTAACAATGACATTTCTCGCTTTTTATTTATGGTGTATAAAGTAGAGAAAAAAAATAAAGCGATGAATAATGATTAATGTCGTAAAATGTTATGACATTAAATATTTTCATTTGTATTGTAGGGTTCTCCTCCCACCAAAAACATCATGCATAAATCGGTGAGATAAACGTATGTCTCACCCAGCCCTTCCTCTTCTTCCTCCTGTGCCTCGACTGCCCCCGGTCCCACCCCCTTGGGTGTCGCGGGGGTCTTGGTACGTGACATCACGAGCCGCATCAGGTGACCATGCCAGATCGTGGTGACCTACAGACATACACACAATGCATTGTCCCATTGTGCGACATCATGTATTATGCCATATCAATGGCAAAGGACAGGATTCAAACTCTGCGTAGTTTGTAATCCGACACACTACCAACTGAGCTATCGCACACCTCATTCATAACAGACAAATAATACCTTATCTTGTTAGACCGTCCATAGTCAGAGATAATGTGTGCTAGGCCAAAGCATCCGCGAAATAATTAACATAATAATTTTCAAGCTTTAATTACCTGTCTGTACAATGTATCTGCAATGTTCATCTTTCCCTGGCGGAAGAACACGTTGGCCATGTGGAAATACCCTCCTGATGTTCGGATATCTTCAGTTCCAAACTCCTCGGAGGCGTGGTATATCTGGAAATGTGATATGCATCATTGTTCGAGGAGCAGTATAAAAATAAGCTTGATTACCAATCATCATTCATGTTCTTTTGAATACAAATATGTTTAAAGCAACTCTCACGGATATTTGGCCATTTGTAAATTTTCTAAATAAAATATGTATATTACAGGCAAGTAGGTGGAGATATTTTAATGTGGATGCAACTATTCACCGAAGGCACAAAGCACTAAATATACCATGTCGGAAAGCCATCGCAGTTCTGGAACTGTTATATTTTAATGTTTAGGAAGAAAATGTGGAATAATCTGTGTACCTGCATATAGGCAGCTACACACTTGTATTCAATATTACTTTGTTGAAATTTCACGTTTCCAATATGCTCATGATAAAGGGAATTCTGTGTTTGAAAACGTTTTTATTTTATTTTTCTGAGAGATCATTCATTTTGATACAAAATTAACTTCTGTAAGATAGCTCTTACAGTGTATAATTATTATATAATTATATAATTTATAGTATATACTGTAACAATATAGTATAAATATAGTATATTATTCTTATAGTAAGGAACGTTCATGGTTAATTTAGCTTCAATGATGTGTAGGTGTACTCTTGTTATGGTTGTAAAAATTATATAGGTGTAGTAAAGTCAATGGTTGCATTCATGCATGCCGCCACAGTGCATGGAAACACCACACATCTATACATATAATCTGTGTACAAAATGGCGACTCACATCGTCTGCCAGGAACCGAAGAGCTGCTGCATTATCTCCCTTGGCTGCATACAACAAGCCGAGGTTCCGGTACAGCCGAGACTTGATGGCGCTGGAACACTCCGGTGTTTTGAGCACTGTCCACTGGGCCTGGGCAAGATACTCATCAGCCTGGGCCAGTCTCCCTAAACCTGGGCAAACATTAATATAATAACATTGATGATTGAGCAACTGACATTTTGCTTGATGTTGCAGCAGGAATCTTTCAACCATGCGTGACAACAAACAGATAGCTACATGAATAGTTATGTTTTGAATAAATTAACTAATGAAAAAGATGCAATGGACCAAACAACTAAACCAATGGCTGATGATTCCTGGATTGACTTGTTAAACTTGTGTGCAAAACATTCTCCATGTCATTGGATATAATGATCGATCTAAGGAATATATTTATATTTTTGCGTGATTTTATAGCTTGCCATTTAATGTGAAATAAATATTTTGTGTAATAATCACAGTATTTGGTACTTCAAAAAACATTAAAACAAAAACTGATGGGAAAGTTCAGTGGGAAATTAGGCCCTGGCAGACTAAGGAGATTCTGCAATTTCACATTTCTTGCTGTGTGAGGTCACGAGCCGATGGTCAGCCAATCAGCGGCTAGCCTGGGTCAATTAGCGGTGAAGCAGGTCAAGCTCTGGTATACATTTTTCAATGTATTTGGTGACTTTTAAAAAATATTAATGATGCAATTATTCTGAATTTTATGTTGGATAGGTAGTACAAAATAATAAATTGTAACGTGTTTGTTTTATTCCATAAATTATTTCCTGAGAAAACAACCATGGAAAGTCACAGGCCTCTATGTTTGCCTGCATCTTTGCAGGCGGAAGTATGCCAACCTTGAAGTAATGTGACAGGGAATGTGAAATTAGCGAATCTTGGCTGGAGGTCCACAGTGGGACAACCCTGTGCAGCACCTCACAACTTTACCTGTCACGGACTTACCCAAAATGAGGTACACAGTGGGACAAACCTGTGCATGGCCTCATCTTACCTATGCTGGCCTCGCCTAGAATGAGGTATGATGGGACAAGCTCTATGCTGGACAGTCCGTGGACATCGATGGAGAACCGCAGGGACTGCATGGCGGCGGGGACAGCCTGCTCATGTTTCCCCTCGAACAGCAACTTCTGTCCTGTAGTTCTCGTTAGGTCGATCATGTGACGCTGCGTCAGAAAATACAAATTACTAAATACATTATATTGCACCTGTCGAAAGAATTGTAAATGAATGAATGCAATAAAAATGTTACATCTTTATTTTTATATTGTCACATATGGGTGAAAGATTTCCACTGTGATGTAAAACAATAACTCACTCACTCTATTTTTATGCAGTAGTCGATCATGTGACAATGGATTGGAAAGATAGAATGGGTCGAAAGAACTGTAAATGAGCAGCAATAGAAATTTTGCCTTTGAGCTTGCCCCACAGAAATATAACATTTTCAAAGTTAATAAGCTCACCTGCTAGAGCTGTTTTTGAATTGCAGGATTGTGAATTTGTGAGTCCAACGTTCTACTGAATGAGCCAAACCGGTAACACCCCTGGCAAAGACCAGTAGGAGCATCTTATATCAAATGGCTACACTAAAGATTTGAACTAAAACATTGAGGAAATTTTGTTGACACATTTGTCTGTACCTTCTGGGCAGATATGTCCCTGTCCCTCTTCTGTCTCTCCTCATCGGAAGGGAGGAATGGAGCAGACTCACGCAGAGGTACAAGACTGTCGCAGATCTTCTCATGAATCCCCAGCCAGTCTGCCTTCTGATGCTCCACACCGCTATAATATTGTACAGGTCAGGTAATTGTACTTTACCACCACTGAAAATTACCTTGCATCAACACTGTTGTCAAATTTGACTAATTTAAATTTAATTATTGTCTAATCACTTCTCAACAATAAAATATAGCTACTCACATTTACTCACAGTCACATTATTATTATTATTAATCTATTACAAACTTGAAACTGAGATTGAGTCAGAGAATTATTCAATCAGTCTCAGAAATTATATTGAACGTTATACTATTACATGTATATATGACAATACAATACTGTCGTATTACATGTATTTCATTAGAATATGACAATATATAGGACATTTAGACTATCCATAGTCTCAGAGGGTTAAAGTAAATCAATAGTATATAATTTATATTGATTAGTATTATATATATATATATATCTGATACCTGAAAAACCATGTCTTCCAAGCTATACCCATGATGCTGTCGTGCAATGATAATACATCTTAAATTCTAATCGAGAAAATACTACTGAAGACTCACCAGTAATAGGTCACTCTGCATAGCGTGCATTGAATAAAAGCAGGTTTTTGACATAGTTCACACAAAAATTTCACTCCTTTCGGATTTGAGAGGGGGTTTAATGTCATTTTAATCTAAATAAAGCGTCACAACCTGTTCAAAATAACGTAAAATATCACTCGTTCCATCGTGCCACCATTTTGTTGTTTACGCGGGTTGCTATATTACTAGTACGCATGCGCGTAGATATTTTACGCTGCAAACTCCGCTATCGTATCACGGAAAGAGCCGAGCGTGAGACTTTTCGTCGAGATAATAAAACAAATACATTGTAAATTCTGAAAGTTAAAAATTAAAGATGTGTTTTCTCAACATTTTTTAAGAGTTGAATTACTACAAATGGCCTAGATCTACTATCGTGTGTCACTATGTTCATTGTATTGTAGATTTTTTGTTAAAATAATATAATTATTATTATTTCTAAGATTACAAAAAAATAGCAATAGTTAATTTATTTTTCATCACTGAATTATGGTAAACCAAAATCGTGAAGAATTATATAATTATACGTTATACCCGGTATAGTGAATAAAACATCAAACATGATTGAACAATTTAAACATATTTATCCTACACTCGTCTCTGGGACGCAGGTACAGTCTGGTGATGAATTAGTGTGCTATGATTGTGGAGCAGGCACGACCCAAATTATTTGTGTTGGTCTTCACTAGTCAGACGTTTCAGACAGAATGATACGATATAATGTAAAATTCGGAATAATGTATACTTGGGCCATGTGTCATGTGACAAAACCAAGCAACAATTTAGTACATATTACCTGACAATCACTAGACTAATCAGTGCAGTGGCTTATAATGAGTTATATACTAACCTACTGAACTACGTACAAAAAGAGACTATTATAATACTATTATAAACTACAACTACCAATACTAATACATTAATAATTCATTCCTGCTACATATATATTTACTCCATTCATCTATAAAAAATTAATACCGACGTCACGGATGAATGAAATAAGTGAATGCCCTCTAGTCCGTTAAATTTAGATATAATAGTAATATTATCACAAAGGCCCCACCCAGGTTGAAATCCCATCCCGGGAGCCCGCATTAATGCTCGCGAAAGTTACCTTTCTGACGCGATATTGATAGGATGCTCTGGCTGTCTGTACCGTGGCAATGCAGTTATCATGCTTGATCCGTCAGTACCAGCCGGTGCTCGCAGGTTTACTGCAACATTCAGAGCTACGGATGTTGCGAGTTTCCTACTGCCATAAACTGACAAGCCGTGATATAAGTGAACGAATCTTGAAAGCGGCTGTAAATCTCAATTTACAAATAACAAAATAAAATACAAAATAAATCAATAACAAAAATAATACCAAGTTTCGGAGTCCGTCGGTGTATTGCACATTCACTTGTTTGTGCTGGTTCTGTATGTTATTATATGGCGTTTTAATTCTTCTGACAATAATGTATGGTAGTACGGGGCAAGAAGCCCCGTTTTAAAGCGAGAAGTTCGATCTTGCTTTCCTTTGAAGCCTGAAGCAGGTCAAAGTAATTACAAACTATCGAGGCCAGACTACACAATACCACAAACAAAGAAATACCCAACGAAGAAGACACAATATGAAAAAAAGTTAAAATTAAATATTTGGCCTTTTTGTCGTACCCGGGGCAAGACGCCCTAAAGCATGGGGCAAAGCACCTACTTAAAAAACAACAACAACCCTTTAAATAATCTTACTGAAACACAGAACTTGTATTCACTTATGACACATATGACCTGTAGGACATCACATATCCATCACAATAATAATAATAATAATAATAATAATAATAATAGTAATCCAAGCTCAATGTTAATAATGCAACATTTTATTAAACAATACACATATTGTCCATTACAGAAATAAATAAATAAATAACTAAATATATATATATATATATATATATATGACAAGAGCTT
>JAUTBT010084972.1:0-11942 GCA_032361225.1 Lepetodrilus schrolli | reverse complement strand
CAGTATACTGACTCCGAGCCGACCAGTCCTTGCTTTACCCCTTTAATGCTGAGCGACAAGCAGGGGAACAACAAGTATCATCTCCGGGCTGACGCTCTAATCATTACGCCACGGAGCCAGCTATATAGACAAGAACCCCACGAGTTACCCGGGGCTTAGAGATGATCTTTGCTGAGTGAAATTAATGTTGTAGATCACAAGCTTTAACGTGAATGTTCGCAAAGGTTATCTTTCAGATGGGAACATGAAAGGATGCGCTGCAATTACTCCCTCAGTTTGTTCCGAAGTACCAGCCGATGCCCTCAGGTTTCCTGCACCACTCGGCGCTATGGTAGATGATTTTAAATCAGCATTTTTAGTCTGTCGGTCAATGATATTAGGTAGTGGCAGTACTGTACAAATCCTAAACTCTTGTATGCGCGATAGAAGTTCCTATGCGGAGCATAAACAGAGGATGTAGGCCTACTAGCAGCGATATGAGGGAACTAACTTTGAAAACGGCTCCAAATATACACCAAAAAAAGGACTGTTGGATTAGGCCTACCTATCACGAACTACGTGCTGATCGTTTCTCTTACACACATATCGAACTAGTGAAAGTATATCTGATAACAAGAAAACCGTCAAGACGCCAATCAGCAAGGCCACAGCGCCACCGCCTATCTGTGTTGACGACGGTCTGTCGTCAGTGGCGCTTATTTTCCGACGCAGTGATTTAGATAAACGCGTTTTATCCACACTAAGACGAGCTTTAATATTCTGTCTGAACTTTTCCTCCAAAGCAAGTATTTCCTTTTCAGTGTAGTGAGTCGTGCATCGGCACAAACACATATCATTAGGATTACTTGTCACAAAATGTGACGACGAGGACGACGATGATGATGATGATGGTGTTGGCGATAACGATGCTGCTGCTGTTGCTGATGTTGTTGTTGTTGTTGGTTGTGCTGCTGATGTTGCTGATGATGGTACTTCTGATTGTGGTAGTTGTGTTGATATGGTTGATGGTAATGAGGATGACGACGATGAGGACGAGAATAATGATGTTAGTGATGGTGTTGCTGTTGTTGGTGAACGTGATGATGATAATGATAACGATGTTACTAATAGGGTTGATAGAGGTGTTGATATTGTTATTGATGATGATGATGAGGACGACGATAATGACGTTGGTGTTGCTGTTGGTGAATGTGATGACGATAATGGTGATGATGACGACGATGATGATGGTGTTGGTGGTAGCAGTAATGTTGATACTGTTGTTGATGATGATGATGATGATGATGATGATGGTGGTGGTGGATTTGATGTCGGCAGTTGTGATGGTGAGACTATTTCTACTGACGACGACGACAACGACGGTATTGGTCTTGATTTTGTTCGTGATGATGATGTTGTTGTTGCTGCTGCTGTTATTGCTGTTGGTGACACATGTCCAGTAGTAAATGCCGCAGTTGTAGACATATCCAAAGGAGTTGTAGCCAATGACGACATGAGCGTTGACTGTTGACGGGTTGTTGTTGCTTTTGCTGTTGCTGTTGCTTTTGATGAGGTTGCTGTTGTTGATGTTGTTGGATTATATGACGTGGAATCAGACAACGAAAGGCTGGGAATTATTGTCAGTTGGCTGCCGATTGGCATAGTCGTCTCATATCCGGTATGTGACCCGTTTCCTGTCTGTGTCTCATATCCGGTCTGTGTCTCATATCCGATCTCGGTGTCTGTCAGCGTGGTTGTGGATAACTCAGTTAGTATTCCCTCTGAAACAAACGACTATCACTATAATGCGCATTGTGATTGTACTGTCGTAGTAGTCATTGTGATTGTACTGTTGTAGTAGTCATTGTGAAATGCGTTTCGTGGCAATCTCTTAGATTTTTTTTTTAATGATTTATTTTAGGGTTAAACATTACCACATCAACGTCTTTGCCAATCATATTTGCAGGACAATCGAAAATGTCGGAGTTCCTTGTACAATTTACAGTTGATAACTCTCATAAATCTTTCGTTAGTAAACTGTATATAGCATATTGCTTCATATATGTACTTACTTTAAGTATAAAACTCCACTTGGAAGAATACCCACTACAAAACCCCACAAATCAAAACGTGTACAAACGATAAATATGCACAAAAGTTCAGCTAGAATGCTACGTTGTAGAATATAATGTTGTCGGCCTCACGTTCACGATCAGCTGATGATGTTTACTGACTGACACTTAGGGTGGTAGAACATTTGGACTCGCGATAAAAAACATAATACAAAACTTTGAAAATATTGAAAACCAGTGAGACACGCGGAAAATGTAGCTTGTTGCCCAATATACTTGTGTAGACAAATCAAATGTATATATTTTCAGGTAAAGTACTTTTGGGAACAAACCGTGATTGTATGACTTACCTCCTAAATAGTCGGAGATTGTAAGAATGCAACTGTAGAAAAGCTTCACTTTCAAATAACAGTATTGAGGTAAACCAAGCTGTTCAAACCACTGTATACTTGTATTAATACCTATGTCGGTGCCACAGAAACTAACTAACTAGTTGTTGAAACATAGGCATTTAACAAGTATGTATATATATCAGTATATCAAATACTAATATATCAAAATGTCACCCAGCAATTTACTACTAACAAGAGAACTGACTGACAAAAACTGAAGAGAATAATTAGTGCAGGTAAATAATTTGCGATTTTATGTAAAAATTATAATGTCTGATAAATAAACATCCTTTCTACACATACTTTTGTACGGATAAACAATTATATTCTTAGAAAACAAGACGTATCCACGCACAGATTCCAGAATGTATGGATACCTCTATCTTTGACTGGGTTCTGTACACAGGACAAAATAGGATGCGCATGCGTAATGGTTTTGACGACATCGAGCTAGTTTAGCTATCCCCCGGAAGAAGTAATTTCACCACAACACGCCCTATAAGGAAAAGCAAAGGGAAGCTACTCTAAATCAAATGATAGCAGCATGGCCGCGGGAAAAAACCAAAACACACATACTCTGCAACAATAAATTCATTGCTGAAACAAGCATAATGAATGCAGGTAATCTGTCAGTATGCTATTTGGAATCTCCGAGATGCGAACTTATTACTGAACTATATTGGTCACTGCATGGCTACTCAAAAAGATCTAGAATAGAACCAAATTATTGCAAATATTGCAACAAACTTTGCAAATTGCACTAAAACTGTAGCTACGTAGGAACCTGATGGACAAATTTGTTTATTTATTGACATATCATCTGTTTATTAGTAAACTATAAAGTACTACGTTGAATTGGCAAAATGTAAACTTTGGCCCTGTTTATGGCCGGGTAGTTATAATGCTTGATTCGCATTATCACTACCCGGCCATAAACAGGGCTAGAATATAAACTATGCAGTTAGTTAAGTGAATTATCTACCATAGTCACACACGCACGCACACACACACACACACGCACACACACACGCACACACACACACTGTAGAAAAGTACTTTGCACTTGAGCAAACTAGCACGTGTTGCTAGTTTTGATGTAGCTCGATTCATTCATCTAGCCTTCCTTGCTGATCATAAGATACTTTTTATATGGGTCAGAGGGGAATGCTAGAGAGCAAACAATATCGTAAAATGGTATTTTCTCCAAACCCTGCTGGGTGTGGACGAAAAAAGACCCATAACATTAAAACACACTCATAATTTCTTCACTTACCATATAGTAACATGTTTTTGGATAATTGATTAGTTCTAAAACATGCATCATGCTAATAGATAAATGTATTCATCCATGTAATCAGCTTCTTAATGCGAGAATTTCTTAATGTTATGGGTATTTTTTTCCCCGTCCGCACCAAGTTAAACGTCACATTCGATTGTGGCTATACCCGATACCCAATACCCAACAGGTATGGTCAGAATTGAATGTCTGATAGTACTGATAGTAAAAGGGGCCAACACGATGTTTAGCTAGCTGAACTAGGTATGGAGAAAATACCATTTTACGATATTGGTTGCTCTCTAGCCTTCCCCTCTGATCATACCCATATAAAAAAGTCTCTTATCATCAGCAGGGAAGGCTAGAGTACTGTAAATATCGGTCTTCTGGTGTTCACCATGAAAATAGATACTAAAACAGAACATGGTAGCTTTCGTGGCTTCTAACGATTTTACTATGCATTTTATGCTTAATTGTGACAACTGTTCCATTGTTTGCATAGGTAATTTTGTATTCTTAGTTTGTTATTAATATATACAAATTTACCAAATTAATGTACTAAATAAGGTTATTTGATCGTGTATTCTTTCATTTCCAGTTTGAGTGCATTCAAGTCGTTCATTTCTAGCTAGACTGGTCACTTGGCCATTTCTGTAAATCTTTATTTTTATATATTTTTTTGATTGGGGTTTAGAGCCGCTTTCTAGATCATGGCTTGTCATTTTAGGGCAGGAGGAAACCCGCAACATCCGTCGTGCTGAATGTTGCAGTAAACCTGCGAGCAACGACTGGTACTGACAAAACAAAGGATGATAACTGCATTGCCACTCGACAGACAGTGCATCCTAAAATTGTACATTCGTATTTGATAATGGACAGAAAACTACATTCATGGAAAATTATCGACAGATTTACAATGTACAAAAAAGGCGGATGTATTTTAAATGGTGGAGAATTGATAATACATAGCCACATACATTGGGCAAGATCGATCACCTGTCTCCAAATATGACTATCGGTAGTATACACTGGATTAGAAACCAGTCTACTCAGCTGCTGAAATCTTGAACAAGCCTCCTACATGTAGTTTCTTCGCAAATGGTCACAAAATACTATTTTAGTCCATCTATTAGTCCATCTAGATCAGTTAATGCAGGATTGGTTAATAGAATTGATTGATTGATGGAGAGACACACATTATACCTATGTGCATATATTCTTGAAATTAGACAGTTATAAATTGGTCGATTGTAACCTACTGATTATTGATTAGATTATTTAAAACGATATCCAGTCCTAGTTGTAAAAGAGACATCTTAATTGTAGATTCAAACCAGTAAACAAATAGTAAACAAATAGTAAACAAATAGTAAATATATAGTAAACAAATAGTAAACAAATAGTAAACAAATGGTAAACTATAAATGGTTTATAGTTGCCCATGTTATTAACACCTTGTTAATATCACCAGCACTTCCAGGTGCTCAGAACATTTGATTGATTGATACACACACCTAACAGTAAACTCAAGCAACATATGACCACCAATAGCTGGCTGTAATGTACAACAAACACTTCCTTGATTGATGTTGCAGCATGTGGCAAGTTGTGAACTTACTGGACAATGGAGTGACATTTAACGAGGAATATATGAGGCTGATTTATGGTTGTGTTAAATATTGGAAGGTATACCTGCCCTTCCCCCAAATTGTTTTTGATAAATTATTGATTAACAGTGATCATTAATCATCATCATCATCATAATCTTATTATTACTGGTATTCTGAGATAAGAGATAACATAAAGCTTTATTACCTTTCCAGGAATTTTACTTGCATATACAGAGCATTATGACAAATCACATATATAATAAGGTCATTAAACATAGAAAAGTTACAATTTTAAGTCATGACAACAACATAAGTACATAAGTACATATTTATTATGATTATGATTATTATTATTATTATTATTGTCACCTATGGATGAAATATTCCCGCTGTTAAGTAAAGCAATAATTCATTCGTTCAGTTATTTTTATTACAGTATATGTATATCTTTCCCTCAGTAATGAGTGAGAATACAAGTAGTAAGCATTTTAAATAAATCATTCCCAAAACAGGTAACATTTTGAGCTGGTAAATTTTCCCCAATTACTTTTTTATTTCCCCCCATTGATTAATCATAAAGGAAAATTTAGTATTGAGGGTGGATGGGTGGTTGGTAATGAAGTGGTGGATAATTTATGACGAATCAAATGTCCCAAATTCGAATCTGTGTCGCAGCGAACCATTGTTCGCAGAAATTGCCTTTCTGATGTGAACATGATAGGCTTGTTAGTAGTAGTAGTGAGTGAAGGGTAGATGGTAGCACAATGATAGAATATTTGGACCAGAGACGATGGTCCCTGGAACCTGGCATCAATGTCTGCGAAAGTTACCTTTCTGATGCGATCATGATAGGATGCGCTGTCTGTACCAAGGCAATATAGTTATTAAACTTGGTTTGTCAGTACCAGCCGGTGGTTGAAGGTTTACTGTAGCCCCCAAATCCCCCCCCCCCCCTTTTCCCCCTCCCAAAAAGAAAAAGTGTGTTTTCCAGCTACACTGTACATGCATATTTGAAAAACCCAAAGTAGATATAATTATGTAAAATATTTAATGATAATAAGAAATGATTATTATCCCAGGGGTAATTTGTTTACATTGCAAAGGGCCTCCATAAAAATGTATTAAAAATTTAAAAACATTTACAAATAATTATCTATGAGATTATGATTTTTTTTTAACGATTTCGTGCTCAACGGAATCCGAGTAAAAATCCTGGGTTTATTAGCCTTGGGGCCTGGACATCATGCATAGTCATTCTGGTGGCGTGTTATTATGCAAGTGATCAAACAATGATTCATTATCTCTATAGAAACACAATAGACCATAATTATGTAGGCATTCAACAGTGGCCATTAATAGTATTGACTTTTCAGTATGCGGCTGGTCTCCCCATTCAAATTTGATATAAACGCTCGGTGGAGAGTGAAATTGGTGACAATTGCACAAAGAACCCCAGATGGTTAGACAATGTTAGGTGGAAATGTATTCTGTGGATGTTCCAGCTTAGAGATTTCATAATTTCAGATAATAATTTGGGTATCTTCTCTAAGACACTGACCTGTGATTTTTTTTAAATGTTGAAACCAGCTCTAAATCTCCAATACTAACAATTTATTTTTATTTTTTATTGTTGTGCATACGCAATTACATATATATTATTCTAAATTGCTTTAAAATATTTCTAAATTATTCAAAATATTCATTTTATAAATATCCTGAACCAAATTAGTAGGTTTTTGGACATCTTTGATATTTTAACAATGAAGAATGTCTAAATGTCTACTGGCTGCAGGCACTATTTAAGATTCCCCAAGCTGAGTTCCAAAATTTGGTAAATATATCAACAAACCATGCCTTTAAATCTGATTTATTTTAATATAAACATTTTAATTTGCATATTTAATGTTGCAGTGTATGATTCAAACTGTAATTACAAAAAACATCCTGAATTCTTTATTTCCTATCATGTTTAATATATTTACTTAGGTAGCCATGGTAACATTTCAGATGAAGATGTTGCCGACTCCCCACCACTGACGGAATCTTTGCGATGCATGGATTCTCAACAATATACACGGAATCCTTCTCCGCCGCCGGAACTTCGCCGGAACACTGAGATTATTCACGGGGAAAGCATTGGTGAAACATCATTCAGCAAACACTGGTTGTTCACGACGCTTATGAAGCTGATTCAGGTGAGGGTCAGTCATGTATACAGAACTATTGTTAAACTAGGTGGTTTCCAATTAAGTTGAAAAATTGCCAGTTTTACTGAAATTACTTCCAGAAAAATGGAGAGAAAAAATACTGCATATTTTGAAAGTGTTAATTTGCATTAAAATAAGTTTAAATCAGTCTAAAATATTTGTGTGTGTCTTTTGGATGGTTGCTATGGGAACATGTACTAATGGAATAGATCTACTAATACATATTTAGGAAATGATAATTCCTTTATATAATTTATTTTATTATCATCCTTGGTCTTGTCAGTACCACCAGGTGCTCACAGGTTGACTGCAACATTCAGCGCTACGGTTGTTGCAGGTTTCCTCCTGCCCTAAATTGACAAGCTGTGATATAAGTGAAAGAATCTAAACCCCAATTTAAAAAAAATAATTAAAATTAAAATAAAGTAATAATTGTGTGTTTTACTCTTGAGGGGTGAAAGAATCCTACTGTGACATAAAACAATGATTCACTCACTACTTATTTAAGATATGGAAAAAATATTTGTTTTAATATTTTATAATGTATAATACACCTATTACCTTTCCAGGAATATCTGTGCAAAATGGAACAAATTTAAAAGACTAAAAACATTTTATAGTCATTCAAGGCTGACATCTGCAGCTTTCTCAGTGTTCAACATTACTGTTACTTCTTTTTAACATACAACATTTTCCTCCCTTACAGGAAGTGGACAAAGAGAATGAAAGTAAAGATGCAGCAGAGTCGGAGTTTGGCGTCGACGTTGACGATGAACTCCAGAACGAGCTGTGCAAACTGTGGGACATGTCCATGAATCCAGTACGATGTCCATAATTTGTCCATGTCCATATAGGTTAAATGTTTTATTAAACTAGTTATTAGTGAAGAGTCGTTGCCTATGGGTGAAATATTCCCGCTGCGACGTAAAACAATAACAATAATTAGTGAAGAGAATCTTGAAAGCGACTCTAAACCCTAATACAAGAAAAATATTTAGTGAATAGAAGTCGGAATTAATGAACGTATCATTAATTTATAGTCGTCGCCTATGGGTGAAATATTCCCGCTGCGACGTAAAACAATAACAATAATAATAATACATTTTTAACTTTACAGTACTGGCCCCGGCCTAGGATTTGAAACACTTAACAAATTAACTGATTCTAAAAACTAAATTCTACAATTTTCCCATGGGTAATATCCTAAAATTTGAAATTTGTTGCCCGATCTGGTAAAATTTGCGTTATTAGGTTCATTGATAATGGCTGCTGTACAAAGTAATTTCAAACACTTCATAGCCATCAATTATAGTTGGGTTACCGGTTTTGGAATAGTCATGTTTTACAAATTTATTGCATTGTTCAAGAACTTGTTTGCAAAGTTACTACAAGAAAACTGTAGTATTGATGACATAACAAGTTCTCAAACAAATGTAACTTGTTTCTTGTAGGAAGTTACTGTTTTCCTGCAAGAATTCAAAGCTGTTGACATTCTGTCAGGAGTGATTTCCAAATCTAAGGCTCCCCGAGTCACGGTGAGTATCATGCAGTTCTATTGGTCAGTTTTAATGTAGTTTTATTCATCACATATGAGTGAAATATTCGCACTGCGACGTAAAGCATTAATTCAATCAATGATGTAGTATTGTGCAATTCTATTTGAAATGTAGATTTGTGGAATTCTATTGGATGGTTTTTTTTATTCATATCATGCAATTCTATTGGTTGGTTTTGAAATGTAGTAATCATGCAATTCTATTTGCCAGCAACATGTAATATTGTGGAATTCTATTGGACAGTTTTGTTTCATATCATGCAATACTATTGGTTGGTTTTGAAATGTAGTAATCATGCAATTCTAATTGTCTGCTACATTTTGTTGTAATATCCTATAATCCTATTGATTCTATTGGTCGATTATCCTATTGATTGATTTGGCCTGTAATTGTAACAGGAAGGATCAGCTTGAAAGTGAATTAATCTATCTGTTTGATGACATTTCTGTTCTGTTTCAGGAGATTTGTGTTGGCATTCTTGGAAACATGGCCTGTAATACGGAGATATGCGGAATTATCTCTAGCAACGAGAAACTTATGTAGGTTTTGGCCTATTATATCCATATACAAAAAAATAAAAATATTAAACATATTATTTTATTTTATTTTATTCCAATAGAAATATAAAAAACTATTCCATCCTAACTCTGTGGTTTATCCAAATCCACGGAGCATTGAAGGGCATCAAATCAAGGGCACACTGTATAAGATCTGTAATAATCAAATTTAATCGTATCTTTTCCGCATGCCATTTCAGAATTTATATTCTCCGGTGTTCAAATTTCAGAAAGATGATTGTCGCAATGCTTGAAAACCACGACCCACCAACCCTTGTAGAGACAACCAGGTAAAGTTTTTATGAATGGACAGAAATAATGGCAATGAAACCAGTGACTAAACCTCAGTAATGACTAAAGTCTTATAAACTACAGTCACACTGAGCCAGATGATGATAACAATGATTTTGTTTTGCTCTAATGGTCACGTTTGCGAAATTTTGTTATCGTTGCAGTGTGACCGAGTACCACATATTGTGCTCATCATGATTTTTTTCAATGATCTCTGTATGATCGCATTCTTACCAACCATGGTCCATTTATGTATTTGCATTGATTCGTAGTTTAACTTAAATACGAGCGTTACAACTGCGTGTCTGTCTGCAGACTGGTGTACACGTGTCTTTCCAATATGGCTGCCAGCACGGCGTGGGTGACGTGCATCAAGTCGGAGCCAGACGTCTTCACAAACATCTGCTTCATACTGCACAGCTCCACCAACAGTAAGTGAACAGAAGTGTTCTGTCTATTTACAACGTTTTCAGGGGTGCGTGGTAGCGCAATGGTTGAACATTGGACTGGAGGCAAATGTCCCAGGTTCAAATCCCGTCCTGCGATCCTGGCATCAATGTTTGCGGAAGTTACCTTTCTGAAGAAATCATGATAGGATGCGCTGTCTGTACTGTAGCAATGTTGCAGATTTCCTCCTGCCCTAAAATGACAAGCCGTGATATAAGTGAAAGAATCTTGGAAGCGGATCTAAACCCCAATTTAAAAGAAATAAATAAATAAAATAAGTATAACATGTTTTCAGTGACGATCCAATAGGTGACCCATGTTTCGGTGATAGATCACACAAGTTGTGAAAATTTACAGTATTCAGCATTCAAGATGTGTAAGAGTGGACATCTGGTCAACACACTTTTGTCATTACGGCATATAATGCCAACCGAGCTAGACATATTTACTTTAAATGTTTTTTTATTTTTTTATTTTTATTTTTTAAATGAATAAAATGGTGTCTTTAAGTTGTTGGCCTTCTGGATTATAAAGACTTGAAGAGTACCCATATGTATGCAAATATTACAAGCACCTCAAATACATTTGACCTTATTTTGACATCGACAACCTAGCTGTCATGTTAAAGGTGCTCGAAAATCGCTGCTGTCATGTTATAGCTGCTCCAAATGGCAATTTATCAGGTATCGACTAACAGTTTGATGAATGAATTACCTGTGCAGCTGTATCAATTGATGACAGGTAGCGACTAGCTGTGTACTTGCATCCTGGCCTTTGCAAAGGTTCACCATGATTGCTAAATAACTATGATTTGTGGCATATAACTGTCGTAATAAGCAATTACGTGAGTTTTAATACATTTTATTCCATCGAATGTAATAATAAAATAATAATATTACTCTTAATATTAATATTAATTTTTAAGTCTGATTTGATAGCAGATAGTGATGAAGATAGATTGAGGATTCCACAGAGGCAGCAGTGAATGTAAAAGATCTTTGTCAAAAATCTATTTAATGTAACATATGATGATGCAAGGTTCCGTTCACATTATTGGCATGTCAGTACCAACCAGTGCTCACAGGTTTACTGCAACATTCAGTGCCACAGATGTTGCAGGTTTCTCCTACCTCTTTATCCAAGAACTGACAATATTGTATTTAAAAAAAATTAAAAACCTACTTGATCCTTGTACTATGGCCCTTTTATCTTTCTTGTTGGGCGCGAAAGTATTTATCAGTAGTGTACCATTTAACCTTGTGTATAGATAGAACATCATCGTGTTATAGTATGTACACATGCATATTTACAGAGATAAACTGGGTATGTGTCAGTAGTGAAATGTACTTTATATGTGCTGATTGTAAAACGTACTATTTTTTGTACAGTGATAAGCAAGAAAAGAGGGGCGGGTGGTAGCGCAGTGGTAGAACAGTTGGACTTCGGAGCCAAAGGTTCTAGGTTCAAATCCCGCCCCAGGGGGCCCGGCATCAAAGTTCGCGAAAGTTACCTTTCTGACGCGATATTGATAGGATGCGATGTCTGTAGAGTGGCA
>JAUTBT010084971.1:0-11943 GCA_032361225.1 Lepetodrilus schrolli | reverse complement strand
GTGGACAGCTGATGGAACAGCCTGGATATTTCCATGAATAAAATACATCTGTATCGTTGTGTATCGATACATAGCCTCGCGATACGATACGCGAATCGTCAAACTTTGTATCGTGATGCACCGATGCACTGGTGAATTCTTGCACCCCTAGTCGGTACAAAGCGTAATTAAGTACCACTAGATCCCCCCGAGTGGCCCGCCATGATCTAGTGTTACTCCCTCCTAATATCACAGACGTAGGAAGCATACAGAGAAAAAAAAAGTAGTAGTTTAGCAACAATATTTATTCATGCATATAATTAACACAGACGTAGGAAGCATACAGAAAAAAAGTAGTAGTTTAGCAACAATATTTATTCATGCATATAATATATGCTAACGAATCATAGTAAACATGGACATCTAATTAAATATCATAGGAACAGTATTTCAAACTGCTATGAAAAAAAATCTACATAAATATATTTTTTAGATTTTAGAAATAAAAATTGGCGTTGCGGACATTGCAAAAGCTAATATAAGTTTCACCAAAAAATATTTGCTTTAAACATGTCTCATGTGGAATTGCCCATATCTATCTAATCTAATCTAGGAAGAACCTAGCATGTAGTACACTTGCTCTCACATGGTAATGACTGTTAAACTGACAATCCATAGCCGACAGTGGCACATCAGCTGAACTGGCAGATAATGAGAGATGTAGGTGCCCACATTGATTGACATACATTGATTGACATACATTGATTGCCGATACAGTAATCGTGTATACTGAACACTGGAGTCAGTTGGACATTGATTTACATACTGACCATATGGTGCATTGATTGCTCGTGGATTCCATAATATGATGTAATGATGGCAACTCAAATATTTAATGTTTGCGAAGATGAGATTTACATACTACAGTATGTTATCATGGTTATTGGTTATTAGAAAATGATGTACTCCTGAGACATGTTACAAGAGGATTGGCATATTATCAATTATTTATGAGGTCACAACATTTACTATACTACATAAATACATCTGCTTGTATTATATATGTATATAATTTCTATAGCAAAACTAAACTCATGATAAAAGAAAGCAAACAAGATTTAATACATGAAACATGTTGAATGCTAACAATTATTCAACATACGTGGTGGATTTCTACCATTGAATAACTTTTTGATAATCATGATAATCAACAGTGTTGATTTTGTAATTTTGAGTTATTCAACGATTGTGATGTAGGCAGACAATGACTTTGACATCTCTCATAAGGGGACGAATGCTTGACAACTGACTGGGGATGCCTCTCTATATCCAGATGCTTTTTGGCAGTTTTCCATTGTTTATTCCAATTGAGATTATTATGTTGAATAATTAGAATAACCCACAAGATATGAGTGATTACGGAAATATATCCCTCGTGGAATTCAGGTTTACAGTCCGTTCTCGCTGAAGTTATCATGTCTCTGATATTGTCATCATATAGATGTATGTAAACAATAGCAACAGTCATGTAGATATGATATCCACAGGAGTCTATCTATGGATATAAATAGAGATCACTGATTAACATCTCACAGGAGTACGTAGCCTTGTTATTTTTTACCACCAATTTATTTAATCTTATGCTATTGTGCATGTCAGTTGTCCAGTTATCACTGGACACTAAACAATAATATATAATTCACACCTTGAGAATAGACAGTACATACCATGGACAAATTAATTTACCATAACATCAGCTGTAAGTTACATTTTGGTGGAGAAACTATCATGTTTTGACAGCAACGGTCAGAAACTCTACTGTTCAGCTGCCGTCGTGAAGCTCATTCAGCTGAGGTCGCGAACTGGACTGGTCAGTTTAGTGCTAAGGTGTATAGACATGAATTTGTTCACGAATGACTGCACAAAACACAAGGGGAAACAGTCAATAGTACCATATGTGACCCCTACCTTGCCTGTCGATTTCCACATTTCTAATATCCACATGTGTGGAAAACGTCATTAATTTTGTTGTTATGCGCAAAATCGTCATTTTGACCAATCAAAATTATCCAGATATATTTATGCGGATTTGTAATGGCCGCTCCCATAGTAAACGTGTCGTTGTAAACAAACAAATTCATTCGCTGCATTCGCAATTATTGACTGATTTTTTTGGAGGAAATATGTCGTCAACGATAGTTCAGTATGTAGTTGTTAGAAGCGACCTAATAACCGCCCTGAAATGGCCGATTGGGGCATTAATCGCTCAGGCTTGCCATGCCAGTACAGCCGCTATACACGAATTCTACAAAGATGAGATGACTCAAAAATATTTATCAGATGTTGACAACATGCATAAGGTGGTGCTTGAGGTATATATAATTATACATGTATGCAAATGGATAATTGGGGAAATATATATCTTAGGATTGTCAATGTTTAAAAGATGTGATAGAGAAATATTGATAAACTCAATTCAGCAATTTCACATTACCTGCAGCACTAATTAGCATATACGAGTGGCGTACTTCTGCCTGTGAAGATACATGCATGTATAATAGAGTCAAGTGACTCCACAGGTGTTGCCTCTGTAAATAGTTTATTGAATGAAAAAACAAACAAACGCTATACCTTTTGTTATTATGTACTACCAACCAAAATATTAAATTCAGAATCTTTGCATCAATAACAAAAAATCTGTCTATCACCAAATACGTTGAAAAATGCAAAATAGGATTTTCATGACCAGCCTTGATCAGGCTTTATGCTAGTTTCCCCCGGCTAGCCACTGATTGGCAGACAAACGACTCTACTCATGCATGACTTCGCATGACGGGAAATGTGAAACTACCGAATTGGGCAAATATTAATTACGCCAGATAAGATTTCTCAATAGTGCAATGATTCATGGAATAAACATACCTATTACTCTATACATGCGGCATGTCCAACTCCAAGCATAGGTGAACTATTGGTAAATGGAAATGCATGCAATTGAACCAAATCCTCTTGTATCATATTGATGGGATGCGCTGACTGTAGCATGGCAATGCAGTTATCAGCCTTGGTCTGTCAGTACCAGCTGGTGCTCGTAGGTTTACTGCAACATTCAGCAGTATGGATGTTGCGTGTTTCCTCCTGCCCCAAACTGACAAGCCATGATATGAGTGAAAGAATCTTGAAAGCGGCTCTAAACCCCATTTAAGAACCCACCAAAACCATGAAACGGTGATGTAGTATACCATTACAAGGAATATGTATTTGATCTCGAATGCTATTTGAGACTACTACATTTTGTGCATCTTGTCTATTTCAGGCCAAGAGTGAGGAAAGTCTTCGTGAATTATCGAGTAGGTTGACAAAAGATGGAATTCAGCACAAACTCTGGATAGAGCAGCCAGAAAATATTGCCACTTGCATCGCAGCAAAACCATACAAGAAAGAAGATGTTCAAAAACATTTCAAGAGTTTTAAATTGATGAAATAATATTAAATCATTGTATTATACGATTGTAATGAAAGTACACTAAGCCAACTATGATCATCTCTTGCTGAACAGTATAGGTGCAGGTCATATGGATCTGTGATGATTTAAGACTCTTTGCAGGCAAGTCTCGGCCCTGCCGTTATCAAACTACTCTTTTTGTTTCCATTTTTTTTTTATTGGGGTTTTAAGTCGCTTTCAAGATTCTTTCACTTATATCACGTCTTGTCAGTTTAGGGCAGGATGTTGCAGTAAATGTTGCAGTAAACCTGCGAGCATCGGCTGGTACTGACAAGACCAAGGACATTGCATCCTATCAATATCGCATCATAAAGGTAACTTTCGCGAACATTGATGCCGGGCTCCCGGGGCAGGATTTGAACCTGGAACATTTGGCTCCGAAGTCCAACTGTTCTACCAGGGTATCCCATGGTTGGCCGTCCATTGACACAGACGTATACATATTAAAAAGCAAATTATGTTCAAGGATACAACAAACACCATTGAAATTAATATTTATTATAATTTACAACAAACTGATGAATGCGACTGCAACTCCAATTATAGATCCTATCCTATGGGGGAAGCGGTTGCCTTGTTTGAACAAGCGTCCGGCAATGGTCCAGTGTACAGCTTACAGATGACAGACTTGAGGTTATAGTACGCTGAGGACTGACCGGAAAGAGTGTGTTGTCCGTTGAGTAAGATCCACGGCACATAATGCAACTTGGCCGCGTCTGACATCTGCCCCATCTGGTGGTTTAGGTCATCTCCTCTTGTGGTATTTGCGCAGTCTATGACTTCCGGTTCCGTGACATTGAGGACCTGGTTACACTGATGATGGAATGTGTAATATATCTATCATATCTATGATCACTGGTACAATATACATCATATGCATTTGAAGATGACAATGGCTATATACTATGTTGATTAATTAATATATTTTTTTTAAATTAAAAAAATTGCTGCAATAATCTGCTCAAAGATTACACAATTGTTTTTAGTTCATGCTTCACTCAGTTTTGTCCACAAATCCTCATAACAAATTTGAATTGAGTATAAATTCATAGTAAAAAAAGTTGTGTTTAACCCTCTCAATGCTGGAGGCAACTGGAGATGCCCTAAAGAGCAGTGCCCGTGTCTAATCCAGCAGGGAGAGGGTTAAATAGTACGTGGCCTGGTTTCAAAAGATGCTATTGTCGTGAATTGGCAAGCGTAGACATATTTATGAGCTCACAGGCTGATGTACATGTAGGGTATAAACTAGCAGAAATCTCCTGTGTAGAAGATGATGCATCACCTTATGTAGTGCTGCATACATGTGTCCATGTAATGTGTTCAGTTCCATGCAGTTGACGAATGGCATGTATTCATCAGGCTCATAGTCCACTAAGTCCAGAGCACAAGCCTAGAATAATTATACACACAATATAGTATTCACTGGGATGTGTTTAAAGGCACACAGCCTATTTTTAATTTTTTAATTTTTTAATTGGGGTTTAACCACTGGGATGTGTTTAAAGGCACACAGCCTATTTTAAATTTTAAAATTTTTTAATTGGGGTTTAAAGTCGCTTTCAAGATTCTTTCACTTATTAGTCTTATATCACGACTTGTCAGTTTAGGGCAGGAGGAAACCCACAACATCCATAGCGCTGAATGTTGCAGTAAACCTGCGAGCACCTGCTTGTATTGACAAGACCAAGGATGATAACTGCATTTCCACTCTACAGATATCGCATCCTATCAATATCGCGTCAGAAAGGTAACTTTCGCGAACATTGATGCCGGTCCCCCGGGGCGGGATTTGACCTGGAACCTTTGACTCCAACGTCCAACTGTTCTACCACTGCGCTACCTCCCGCCCACGGCCTGTGTACATTCTATATGGTGTGTTTCATGCAAGGGTTGTACGGTTTAGTCGGGGGGCGTACGTTATGGTTTTACTATAGCAGAATATGATGCAGACCTCGATGTGCACCCAGAGTAGCGGTGAGACCATTTTGTGAAGCAGAGGCACGGCCAATGATATGTTTTTTATTTTTGTTCAGAACAAAAAGATTAAATTCTCATATATCGTGTATAACGCTGGGCCTACTACAGAGGTTTTTGGCTAATATTAGCCAACTGTAGGCTATATATATATATAGCTACGCCAGTCCTCCTAAATAATGGAAATCAAACATAAATTTACTTTATAATCATTCTCGAGAAAACAATATTAGCAAATGATAATTACTATAGCCCTAGAACCTATATACTTTACTTCCAAAATAATACATACAAGCATGTTCAAAATTTTTGTTTTTATTTTACCTTGCTGCGGAAATATTTCTCTGATGTGCGACAACCAACAAACATGTATATTTACTTTAAGCTTTAAGTCGAGCGTTTTTAGTTTTTAGACGGTCTGAATACACCTACCTGTATAATGTTGCCAATGCATTCTCCAGGTCCATGTTGACAATGCTTCTGCCACACTCCATTAACTAGTTTGTCCTGTCAATATTGAACAAATGTCTTGAGTAATAACTTGGGAGACAAAGCTAGAATTAATCTTGTAAGTGTCCTTGCCTCCACACACACACTGGTAGGCTACATCTTGTTAATCCCAATGGTACATAACAGTTGTAGCTAGAGTTGCATTATAGTGTGGGTGTTCGTAACCATATAATAATCTATAGTATATCAAGCATTGCTGTGGAAGTAAACGTCCTATGTAGGCCTATAGGACCATAAACTATGTGGGTGTAAACATCCTATGTTTTTTGACGAGTAGGCCAATAGGACCATAAACTAAAGATTAGATTCTTTCCAAATTATTAATTCCACAGTATAAATATGATAAATTGCTAATACAAGCAATGCAGTTATCATCCTCGGCCTGTCAGTACCAGCCGGTGTTCACAGGTTTACTGCAACATTCAGTGCTACAGATGTGGGTTTCCTCCTACTTTAAACTGGCAAACTGTGATATAAGTGAAAGAATAGTGAAAGCGGCTCTAAACCCTAAAAGAAAGAAAAAATACTATAATAATACAAGAGTTGTAGAGATTGTTATGAGCTGCTTAACAACTAATGAATTGCATTGGTCGATAAAGATATCTGGAAAAATAATATCTATTCTATTTGTAAGGTTTAACCGGAGACAACCCATATATAGAACAACAATTTGAACCTGTACCACTCAACAAGTGTGGGTGACCGGAGGTACCCGATGGAACAGCAAAGATTGAGGTCGTGAACAAAGTCCTATACCATGTCATTCCCCACAGAACGGAAACTAAAACAGGTCGGCCTACCAACCTTATCAAAGAGCATAGATTGGTCCAGTAAGGTCATGGACGTGTAAGGTCATGGACATGCTCTTATTCTGGCATTCCTCACAGAACAGAGAGAAAATTGGGTACCAATCTCACAGAAGAGCAAATATTGGTGCAGTAAAGTCATGGGCAAGGTCCAACTTAGCCTTCCACACGGAACAAACTGAGGTACCCACCCTATAAATCGGCAGATTGATCCATTAACGTCATGAACACTTTTTCCTTGCAACTCTCGCACAACAGACAAAAGGAGGTACAGCATAGCAACGCTATAAAAATTAGAGATTGGTCCAGTAAGCTCATGGACACGCTCTTATTCTGGCATTAAGAGACAAAATGAGATACCCACCCCGGAGAATGGTGCAGTAATTAGCTGTTATCCTGGAAATCCTCGGAGAACGGAACACATTTTGATGCAGTAAGATCACGGACATGGTAATTACCCTAGCATTCCCGTACGGTATGATGGTAACGTTGAGGACGCTGGCGTCGAAGGTGGTAAAGGCAGGATACAGCTGTTGGGTGATGAACTTTCGGCAGTATGGACACATGGACTCGTAGTACAAAGTCACAGACACTGGCTCAGCACTTCCAGTGTCTATCTACATTTAAAAGGGACATCGTCATTGTTAATGGATCCAGGATTTCTCTGTTTGTTTCCTGTTGGCCAGAAGTTACTGTTGACATGGATATGGGTCCTGTTCCATAGAACTATCGTAATGCTACAAAGAGTCTTGTATACATGGTTGTACATGTAGGCTAATGGGTTACGGATTCATATCTCTACGATTGTTCCTTGGAACAGGGTCGGCTGATGTAGCCTAGATTCTAACAAGACATATAGTGTTTGATGAACATGAACATTGAAATATATTATTAATATATTATTAATAATCTGAATGGTCTGTATAATTGGTCATCAGAGAATATACATGACTTCCTACAAAACAAAACAAAAATGAAAAGGAAGCAACCGCCAGGAATTTGACTAAGATGCAAAATTGTATACAGGTATTAAAATTGTAGGCTACAGTGCGTTAGGCAATTCCCGATCATTAGTATTTTGAATCACGCTCTCACAGACTCACTTACCATAATACGGACTAGTCCGGCAGCAGAATGCTATTTTTGAGCCTAACCCAAAATTCTCTGATATATTTTGTTCTTGGCTGATTATTCATCATTAGCTTGTATATAAACATATCTAGGGTGATGTGTACCTGACAACATTCAGTAGTTTGAAATATTCAAGATGGCCACCACAGACCCGAAAATGCACTGAAATGTCTTAGTTAAAGAGGCAAGATCATACTTGCAAGTATTTATATATATATATATTTTTTCTTTATTTCTTTCTTTCTTCTTCTTTTCTAAATAACATTAATAGTTGGGGAAAAAATCTATCCAAACTGTAAGACACTATCGCCAATGCAAAGGAGGTCTTTCCCCAACAGTGCTCTGTTCTAAATATAGATTTCGCGCGGACATCGGAGAAGACACCTACTAGTATGCACTCGAATCCGAGGCAGTCCAGCATAGGCCTGTTTCGGGTCTGTTTTATGGAACCGTTTAGGCCCTGTATACTACCCTATCACAGATCAAACCCAAACTCAGAGTGGTAAGATGTCGTTTCTTTCATCATGCACATGTCGATCAAGAGATCAACGACAACAGCTCACATCAAACACTGAGATAGAAAATCACTCCTGTCAATATTATTCTCCGTCACGGATCATCATCCACTTGTCAATAGATTAACCAGAGAGACATTGTAATGTATCGTGAGCTCAATTGTTGTTCTTACGCACTAATTTGACCAGCTGGCAGAAAAAAACCCACTATTGATGTGAATGCATATCTTGGTTTCTATGAGGGGGATCTGTGTACATCACAATTTTCTTACGATAATCTCAAAATCCAAGATGGCCACCATATCTCTTCGATTTTACGTATAATCATAAAAAGCAAATAAAATAGAGGCAAAAAGATAACAATAGTTATGTTTTGAGATGCAATCGTGTCACGCTGTATAGGTGATATTTCCCACACAGTACTCATTTAATGCATCTAAATACGTAGCTCAAAAATTGTGTGTTCAATGCAATATATTTGATTGGATTAGCATTTTATTCTTCTTGATTAAAATGCACAGATAAGCCTTATGATCTTTACCAAAGTATCGTGTATTAAAATTGGTTGACGTTTAGACAGTCAACTGTCAAAGACGGTCATTTTACATGAGAAAATATACTCACTCTGCTATAGAGAATGGCTTCTTGAAAATTACAGTCCCGGTGATGAATAGACTGAATTTCAGATATGGATACGGCATATGAAATCAATATGTATATCAAGTCTTGTGTAAACATGTCAATCAGATGTTAAAATTGACACGAGCTGCACGTGGAATGTCAAAATCTCGGTCCCTAGATTAGACACTGTGGTACTGGACGCTCAGTCCCTTGTACGTTATTAAACGCGCGCACGCCGACAATATAGGGCAGACACCCAACACGTAACAGCATGATTAGATGTGTGTATCAAAATTAATTAAATGTTAACATTCAAGAGATGCACAAGACAACAAAGGCTTTATTCATGTGATATATGAACATTTATCCAACATATGGTTCAAGATAACTCATGACATAACTATCATATCTTGCACAGTAGTGCATAACACCTGGAACGATTTTCATTGGCTGGTTACATGGATTACATCCCAATTTTCCCACGCCTGTCATCGTGATAGACGGTTTCATTGGTTGGTACGGTCAGGGCGGTGGGGGATGTATTCATCCGCCACTACCTATTTGACTTCCACATGAGATACGTTTGAGTTGTATGAATTTCCGTTCAAAAGTTGTTGGATAAAGAAGTTAACACTCGCTAGTGTGTCATTGATTTTACGAAACTCGTGATTCCAAAGTTAATCACTTGGAATCATTCGTGTCGTAAAATCAATGACACACTAGCTCGTGTATTCATCTCTATATATTTGCGAAGAAGGTAGACACAACAGTATGTGTGTACTTCGATATTTGTCCGTTATTCGTTCGACGTATTTCGAACTGCCTGATCGGGTAATCTAATTAAAACACTAGATCATCAAGAAACAGCCGCAAAAGGATATAAATGTTCAGTGACAATTTCTCGGAGACACTAGATCGCCTGGACAGGTTGATTGTTCACAAAAGATCGATACAATTTAAAACTAATAAATATGATACATTAACGATTTGTGGTACAACATTCCGACAATATTGCTGCATCGATTCTCTCTCTCTCTCTCTCTCTCTCTCTCTCTCTCTCTCTCTCTCTCTTTATTAAGGCAAATCCATCTTAACTAAGACATTTAAAATGTATTTTCTGGTCTGTGGTGGCCATCTTGAATATTTAAAATTCCTCAATGTTGACCGGTCCACATCACCCTAGATATCTAGATACACCCCAATGATGAATAATCAGCAGAGAAAAAAATATATATTGGAGAATTATGGGTTATCCCCCTTTGCCTACAGACTAGAGAAGTGTCTGCTGTTGTTTCCAGACTGTGTCATGTATAAAGTCCAGAAACAACAGTGGACACTTCGTCTGCATTATCGTGAATGAGTAAGTGAGAGCGTGATCCGGAATACCCGTGATCTGGAACTGCCTCACGCACTGTCGGAACTAAGTCGAGACTATTTCTCTCTCTGTGGTCTTATCAGCTTCTTATAATTTCTGATTGTAGTGTAGACATAATGTTACGTCTTGAATCAGTCATTTATAATCGAATACATTGCTGCATACATTATATAATATTACCGAATGGTTTAAACTCCAAATTGCTGGACCAAATACTTACAATACAAAAAGCGGAGAGCACCACAAAAATTAATACTGTCAACCCCATTTTCAAATTATGCAGCAGTCTACTGGAAGAACACTAATCAATCTTAGAATTAGCTGTCTATTCACATGGACTCTTTATCTGCTAATCTTTGTGCCAACTTCCACCGAGTGCATTCCAAGGCCCTATATTTATTTATCTATACTCCATATAGGTGGCGGGTCGTAGCGCAGTGGTAGAACAGTTGGACTTCGGAGCCAAAGGTTCCACGTTCAAATCCTGCCCCGGGGGCCCGGCATCAATGTTCGCGAAAGATACCTTAGAATTGCTGACGCGATATTGATAGGATGCGATGTCTGTAGAATGGCAATGCAGTTATCATCCTTGGTCTTGTCAGTACCTGCCGGTGCTCGCAGGTTTACTGCAACATTCAGTGCTACGGATGTTGCTGGTTTCCTCCTGCCATAAAACTGACAAGTCGTGATATAAGTGAAAGAATCTTGAAAGCGACTTAAAAACCCCAATGAAAAAAAATAAATAAATTAAAAATTATAAAAGTATGAACCGCATTGAAGATAGATATGTTAACGTTATACGATAGGTCTATATTTACTGTACCTTGACTAATATCAGTAATTGTTTGTAATAACTGCTCAGTAACTTCTCAGTATAGATTGCACGTTATATAAAAAAAAGTAATGTATATTTTCACAAGGATTACCACATGAGGAAGCATCAATCATACCCAATATATATAAACCATAATTTGGTTGGCTATAAAAGAATGACTCAGTTTCGTATGTATATGAAAAATAATTTTGATACATGTAGTGTTGCTCTTGAATATGGGTGATTTATATTTTGCAAATGTCTTAGGTTATACTGAATTTTCGTACCAACTAAAGGTGGCTGTTTGTCTATTAAAAAAAATATTATAATACTTAATATAGATTGTATAGATGATCATAATGTTGGAATGGTTCTAGGTTCTGATAGTTTTTGCTGTTCAGTTTCATGATACAGATACTCTCGCCATGTATATCAAGGAAAATCTCTTCTGGCGGCTTCTAGTTGCAAACATTCTAATGTTTTACATTGTTTTAAGGTACACATGTGTATTCAAAGTGAGGTAGTGTGTACTTGAGGTACTTGAGACACACACACAGACACACACACACACGGACACACACACACACACACACACACAGACACACACAGAGAGACACACTCGCACACGCACACAGACACATACACACAGACACACGTGCGCGCACACACACATACTGGTAATACACACCTACAATACCACATACACACAAATA
>JAUTBT010084970.1:0-30220 GCA_032361225.1 Lepetodrilus schrolli | reverse complement strand
GTGTGTGTGTGTGTGTGTGTGTGTGTGTGTGTGTGTGTGTGTGTGTGTGTGTGTGTGTGTGTGTGTGTGCATGTGTTCCAATTCCTGAGAATACATCTTTATATTATATATTAGTGGTAGCACAATAGTAGAACATTGGACTTCGGAGAAAATGCCCCTGGGTTCCAATCACGTCCCAGGGCCCGGCATCAATGTTCGCCATGATAGCCTGTGCTGTCTGTACTGTGGCAATGCAGTTCTCATCCTTGGTCTTGCCAGTACCAACCGCAACCAGTGCGCGCAGGTTTACTGCAACATTCAGCGCTATGGATATTGCGAGATACCTCCTGCCATAAACTGACAAGCCTGATAGGAGTGAAAGAATCTTGCAAGTGGCTTTAAAAACCCAATTTAAACAAATAAAAAGTCAGCGTCAAATTGTTGGGTCGATGCATGTCTCTATGCTCGCTACTAGTCATGTTCATCGACCCAACAATTTGACATCAATAATCAAGGTCAACAATCATCAACACTTACTGATATAATGACTGCAGTGCGCTGTCACCTGTGGCTACGGATACCAGACCCGCCACGTGTTCTGCCAGCGCTACACGGACGAGGAGCAGGCTCTGGAGATTCACGACTCCGAGTGTAAGACCGGAGTCCGACCCGAGTCCAAGAGACGCTGTCAGCTGACTCCCTGCTCCGGAGACAGTCGCATCAGAGAACTAGAGGTGAGACTGGTTTTGAAGCAGTCATAAAATATTCGTAAAATATCATAAAATATCCATTCATCCTCGCACATCCGAGAACTAGAGGTGAAACTGAAGTTTTGAAGAACTACGGATGAGACTAAAGTTTGAAGCAGTCATAAAATATACTTAAATATCCTAAAATATCCATTCATCCTCTAGCATCTGAGAACTAGGGGGTGAAACTGAAGTTTTGAAGCAGTCATAAAATATCTATTCATCCTTTCCCATAAGGTTTTGACAGGTTTTTAAAGTAGTCATAGAATATCAATTCATCAATCGTATCAGAGAACTAGAAGTGAGACTGAAGTTTTTTAAGTAGTCATAAAATATCTATTAATCGTCTCGCATTATAGAAATGGAGGTGAAACTGAAATTTGAAGCAGTCATAAGATATCGATTCGTACTCATAGGAGAATTTGGAGGTGAGAACTACAGTGATGAGGGACCAAAGGGTGAGATAATGACAACTGGATTTTGAAGCAGTCATAAAATATCAATTTATCATCACGATATGGCTCCATAATCAAATAACTTAAATTGTTTGAAACAATCATAAAATATCCATTTATCCTCTTATGGTTTTGTAATGAAATAGTTCAAATGTCTTGAATGATATAAATGTGAATATAGAATCAGAAGCAGTCGTAAGATATCTTTTCATCCTCATGGTTCCTAATTTAAGTTATTGCAAATAGTTTATATGAAATATTCAGTAAATTTTTGGTATAAATATTGTTGTAAAAAATCATTATGTATTATGTTCTTAATATCTAACCCTAAAATACACCATAAGTCGCTTAGTTCTTGCAATGCCTCATAGAATAATAGTAATGAACAAAATATTTTTTCAAGAAGACAATTTACTGTATATTTTACATTTTATTTCTACTGGTATTGATTCCGTGGATACATTTACATGTCTTTGTACATCATGTACACATAATAAAACAACTAAAATGATTACGATAACAGACTCATAACACTTTTTCTGTTTTCTCCAGCTTTGTGGATACTTGTACAAGAAACATGTGTGATATAGTATAATAGGCCTATTTATTACTTATGATATCATGGCATGACAATTGGGCATAGTGCCTTGTTCAATTAGATTGCATGATCCCCTATTATTGTTTAACAATTACTTTATCCAAAATCAATATTAAAAATATACTTTTAGTATTTTCCGTAATTGTTCGGGAATTGTTTGTTTAAAAGAGCTGTTCGCCAATGTATACATTTACGATTTCCCATGTAGACCCAGCTAGTGTACCAAGTTCACGCTATATAAAAACCTATTTACCCAGAATGCAGCACTGTGGAGTCTTTAGCCCCTAATAAGTTCTCTACCGTATGTTTTATTGGCGAGGTGATATTTGTCTTACCCATTTTATTGCGTTTACTGTTCTTTGCCCTTTAGCCAGGGTCTGGTATTTCGTGGTAATTATGGAGCCAGTGCCACTTTCTTTGATGGCTGCCGATAATCGTGAAGAGTTACAACATAAGCTAATCTCAAGCAGGTCAGCATAATAGTTACATATTGTGTGAGAGTCTGGAGATTAAAGTAAAATCTCTCTGGATACATGTGCAGATTTTGCCCCACCGATTCCGGAGGATAGATAAAAAAAGAAATATGTGAACATATGCAAGATTTATTACATAGAATGTTTCATTAAAGTATTATATGATAAGGTTTATCCCTGCTGGAAGTAACCTGAGAATATATGGAGTATTGTGATTAATTTGGCATGGTAAGGGTTATGGTAACTAAACTGATGGAATTTAAAATGGCAAGATCATATTTGCAAGAGGTCACTGGTCACAAATCAAGTTATTGCATTTTCCCCGACAAGTATAAAAAAAAATCAAATTCTTTTTTTAAAATAATCTAGAAATATCTTTATTTCCTAAATAATTACACCTACCTAAGGACACACTGAACTAAAAGCACATCGGATATTCGTGTGTATCTACCTTCTGCACTTATCAGTCACATGACCTCATCATGACCTTAACATGACCTTGACATGACCTTGACATAGCATCATGTATCACTCCCACATATTTGTTCTGTTTGTGCAATACATGTATTTTATGATGATATTTCCTAGTGGTTTCTAGTGTTAAGCATACTAGGCTTGTCTCCATCAGCTCGTACTATCTGTCTGTGGTTCATGCATCCTTTAAGATGCACTGGCAATGATGTGTGTCACAAGCACTTAACACTTTTACCGTTATACTCTCTCAGAAGATGTATTTAACTTGGACCTTTTACAATTTTGTAAAAAGTTGTCTAGAGGTATTTAAAAAACTAAACACTTTAAACAGTATTTATGTGTAAAAATTCCTGGATTCATGAACAGCTGGCTAGAGATTATTATTATTATTATTATTATTATTATTATTATTATTATTATTATTTAATTATTATTATTATTATTTATTATTATTATTTATTATTATTATTATGTATTATTATTATTTTATTTTTTAAAATTATTATTATTATTATTATTCATTAGTATTATTAGTAGTAGTAGTAGTATTTATTATTATATTATTATTATTATTATTATTAGTAGTAGTAGTAGTAGTAGTAGTAGTAGTAGTAGTAGTAGTAGTAGTAGTAGTAGTATAGGAACTGTTAACACTGTTACTGTCGTCATGAAATATTATTTAATTTTAATTTTGTTAACCTCCTTTCTGCTGGATGTGATGTGCCCAATGTTGAAATATATAAAACAGGCTAGGTTCAGATGAATAATTATTCTGTTCTAGAAAAATTAACATCCATGCATTATCAAGAAAAATATCATTAATACAAATTCAAGATTTTCTTCATACTCAACTTTCATATTTCAAAATGTCCATTACATGGCAAATATTTGCTGCCAGTATGGATTTAGACTGCCATATGTAGAAATAATTAGGTTGTTGTCAATTTATACATGTATATATGTTTAATTATTATTGTATTCGAACAGAGGCAATCTTCTTTTACATGTGAGGACATTCCAGCAGCTAAATTCCTAAGTAGGTACTGATGACATTGCGTATTTTCACCAGAATTCCCTTAAAAAATAAATTGGCGATGCATCTGATAGAGTTTAGAAAAGTTGTCAATTACTTCCCCACTGTGTTGTGATATTTTGCAGCATCTGCACCAATTCTCACCAGAATTCATGCCTGTAGTTTCGATAGATCTACCTTTAATCTTGTATCTGTTATTCTGATGACTGGGTGATGACAAACACATTTTTTCTCCTTGTGGAATGCAAATTATCATTGCGATGAAAGCTGTTGCTTTTTTTAATAATAATAAAATAGGTGTTTTGGCGCCTAACCAGTGCAGTTTATCATCTGAGGTAGAGTTACTGTTCGAGGCATTGTAGTATGTGAAGCCAAAATAGAAAGTACTTAAAAGCTAACAAAAAATGGGGGGGGGGATAAGAAAACATACAAATTTAGCTTCTACTCTTCATAAAATGCTTGAATTGTCATAAAACTTTAGGATGTTGTTACTGTAAATCCAAGTCAACGTGTACAATGGAGCTCGATGGTCTAGAGATAGTGCGTATACCTCACAACCCGGAGGTCCTGGGTTCAAGCCTAGCTCATGCCATCGTGTAGTGCTCTTGAGCAAAGTGCTTAGATCCACACTGCTCCAGTCCACCCAACTGTGGGTGTAGCTGCAGGATGAGATGGAATTGTGAATATTAACCTTCTAGCGCCTGAAACCTTGAAGCTTAGGTTGTATACCCCCCAGGGAGTTGAGAAGGTATAATGAGTGCACACTGATCCAATGACTGGGGTAATAATAGTGTAATGCTTTCAGCATGCATTTTGTTCATGGAATCTAGCACGACATAAATAAACATTATTATTATTATTATTATCATTATCATTATTATTATTACAATATGTGCATTTACTATCAGACATTTAAAGCGTCACTGTCTATGTTTCAGCCTGTATTTACCAACCTGTGTTGTGATAATAATATTATTACATACCCTGTATATCCTACTTAGAAGGGTATTACACACTATTCTAATAAGTCATTGGACAAACATTTATAGTATTTAATCGGTTAAGATTGTTACCAATTTGAACTAATACTATGACCCTTTAATACAATGATATATTTACGTTAACCCTATCAGACAAGTTATGAATGAGATATGATCAATATGAGCCAGTAGAGTGGTAAACATTGAACAATGGCCAGTTTCACGAATAATTCAAAGCAAAATGATATTGTTTCCTGGAGATGTGATTTTCAGAAAATAATTCCTAAATAAGGCATCTATGATTTCCTCCAGCAGGTAATGGGTTAAAAATAGACATTAATAACATATTTGTTAACAAGGACTCTATTAGTTAACAATTTTAGGCAACAGCAATTTTAGATGTTAGTTAATAATTGTATACCATCGTCTTCACAACACTGATACTACATTAGAATGTGTAGCCGGCGCTTGCAGGTTTACTGCAACATTCAGCATTACAAGTGTTTCCTCCTGCCATAAAACTGACAAGCCGTGATATAAGTGAAAGAATCTTGAAATGAGTTCTAAAAGCCATAATTAAGAAAATAATAATAATAATATCAATTTTGGTGCATGTGCACCATTGAATGTCTCATAAGTAAACCGATTATGGGAGGTCAGTTGTTCAAATATTGCACGTATCTTCAATATATGATTTCGCTATACATTCCATATTTGTATACACCTAACATACAAATTGGCAAAAATTCTAGCACTTCTTCATGAAACCTGTCCACCAATGGAATGACCCATCACACCCCTGACCAGACTGTTTGTCCAATCTATTAACCGGTCAACACATCTAGGAGGGATTATCATTATATGGTACCCAGCCACCTGGCTTTAAGCTTGCTATTCGTTGGGCGTTGTTTGAATGGCACTGACCTCTTTCTGGGTTCAAATCCACCATGGAGTTATTCCACACCTTTGTGTGCATGTGCATTTAGGGAAAGCATGTTACCTTGAATTCCTGAAGTGGGTTTTAGTTGGAGGATGACTTCATTATAGAAATATCAATGGAATTACCTGCAGTGTATTTTTAACTTACGGTAAAAAAAATAAAAATTAATTAAATATTTGTTATTTCTTTTATTTTTTAGTTTCTTCTTTTATTTAAAATATTTTTTAATTTAAACTTATTAATTTTATAATTTAAATATCAATGGAATTACCTGCAGTGCATTTTTAACTTATGGTAAACATTTTTTAAAAAAATGTAATTTAGTTTTCTTTTCTTTTAAATTTTTTTTTTTAATCATTTAAACATATTTAACATATTTTTAGAACTTTAAGGAAAAAACTTAATTATCTTGAGAGAAGGTGGTTTGATTGGAACATTACTATGGTATTGTTTTATTTTCCCACATGGAAGTATACATGTTATATTAAGAGTTGGTTTGTACATAAGATAATTAGCAATCACATCGTAAACTACTAATTGCCTTAATAATACTGTACACAATCACTGCAGTGAATCTGGTCAAATTTGGATATGTCTCTCTATCTATTTAAAATATCTTTCAGGAAATTAAATTTAACACTATCAGCATGTCTTGATGGATTAGTGTGTACAATAAACATTGACATCTTCCTACAGATGTATCTACAATTATTTAACTTGCAGAATCGGCAAATGAAAATTGAAATCAAGAATTGGGATTCCTGCCCATCATCGCTGATTCCATGCCTAGATTACGTTGTGAAGTTCACTCTATTTTTAGCTGTAGACCACCGTGAAATACTCACCTTTGATGAAAGCTACACTTGCAAGTCATTCTAATCATATATGTATTCGAGTTTTACATATTTCAATATATGCTTGATATGATCTTCGTTAAAGTTTGATAATTCCTAACAGTGTTTAATAATGATTTTACTATCATATTATGTAGTCTAGGTGTAGCTATATTTATGATACACATGTCTAAAAAGTGATCTATTTTTTAAATTAGGAAATTTGAATATATATGAAAATGTTTCTAATTCAGGTCTGAAACTTATCTATGGAGCATCATGCATATGAAGAGCAAATATAGCATGAGAACATCACGTTGAGATTGCATGATGATTAATATATTAAAAACTCTAATAGCTCCATGTATTATTCCAACATTGGAAAGAAGGCATTGCACAGATACAGACACCCCATTAATTCTATGTCATATTTGCAGTTTTGGTGAGATATTTTTCTTGATATAGCAAGAACTTCCATATATTGCATACCCTACCATTGGTCCAATTTGAAATGAAACATGAATTCTTGTCCAAATTAATAATTATTTTTAATAAAAAAAAATTAAAATATTTAAAAAACAAACAAACCCAAAGCAATAAAAGAAAGCATATTGCTTTAATTAGAACAACATATTTTCTAAATATTCATTTAATCAACTTCGATCTGGAGTTATATCACCACTCAATCATACACGTACATCATAAGTCTTGCTGTAACATCTATCTACTCTGGGCTATCCTCCTACCATATGCAAACCATTGCAAAAATAACAATCAGACACTTCTTGGCTCATGCCCATGTTGTTATCACATTGTTATCTTCAGTCTCTGATAACCTGTGATATATTCCTTCTCATCAATGGCCATAAAACCTGTGATAATACTCTGTCGATGGCGTTTTTTTTCCGTCTTTTCTGGAAACATGAAGAGTTATGTAATGAGGTGTGGCAGCTCATCAGCCACAGCGCGGGGCAGTTGGAAGAATGTGTCATTGTTACTTTTACGAGACTTGTGTACGAGATTTGCATGTGTTGGCTCCACCAACTGATCGGTACTATGTTTTTGCAGCGCACACTCATTGTCTGGTAGGTTGTGAATCGCCTGTCAATGACCGGATTTGAACCAGAATATCAACACATCAACAGCATGTAGTTCTCCACGGCTGTTGTTTTCCACGACTGTTGTTTTCCATGACTGTTGTTTCATTTAGTGCGTTGTATTGACTTGTACTACATTGTTCAACTATTTTAGACATGCCAAAGAAAATCAAGTGAGAAATTGTTTTGGTATTAAATAAGGAAGCAAAATACATGTACGTGCCTTCAATATGCAATATATTCCCCTTGAATGTATACTTTTAAATATTTTATGCCCACATATATTAAAATCGACTGTGAGCGTTTAAAGGAAAAACTAAATAATTTATTTGTATTGCCTTTCTACATTTTACTGCCATTTGGTATAGTTTGTTATTTTCAATGAATTTATGGTGGTCTGTTTATCATGGGATGACAACCTACAATATGTTATAGCAATACCAATATGCCAATACAGATAAGTCAACTGGTATGATAACTGTATAAAAAACATTGGTTTGGATAATATTTATGTATCTGCTTCTGAGACGAAGGATTCAAACTCGAGCCATTTGTTCTGTAGTTCAACGCTCAACCAGTTTACTATGATTTAAGCATTGCAATTTAAAAGTCAAGTCTGGATTGTGTACTATTATATTCCTGCACATATAACTGAATGAATTTTCTATTTACATTTAGTGTCATTTATAAATAATATCTACCTTTTGCAATATCATAGAGCATATGTGCATAACATATAGTGTACAATTTGGTTAGAAATATTTGAATGGATTGATGGATGGATGGACAGATATAGAGGGACAGACACAGACTGACAGACAGACAGACAAACAGATAGACAGACAAACAGAGCAAGGCATGGCAGGGATGGTTAAATATATACACCTGGAAAAAAATTCAGCACCCTCCTATCGTTTTTTTCAGTTTCATATTTGATAATGAGTTAATTCCACTAATAACGTATATATTTGCCCCGTGTACAGACGACTGCTTCAGTCCTTCTTCATTCATGGTGTAAAGTGATTTGTACTCAAGAAATGTTACTTTTTCTGGGGAAAAAAAGTTAAGCTCCCTCTAACATCTTGAGAAATAGTGACAACAGATTTTTTTTAATTAGTAAAATATTATAATTAAAATATTAATAATTTTTTTTAATATGTTGTCACTATGTCTCAATATGTTGGGTGGGGTGGGTGTATGTGTGTGTGTGTGTGTGGGTTTGTATAGTGCTTAACTTTTTTCCAGGTGTATATACTTTTATAGTCATTACAAGAGACCTCGGCACTGGGCATCAAATGTCCACTAAACACTAGCCTGTAATTGACTTGATTGAGGATATCTGGGTCGGAACACTGCCAGAATTGTGAACTTTGGCCCAGGTGTTTATTAGGAAAAGTAGAGGATGTGTTTATTTGAGGAAACAGAACATGTACACTCTTCCTGCACAGCAAAGGAACGCACAAGCAGTCCCTCAAGACTAAGTCCAATTACTGTCCATTGATTTCAAGCCATATCTTTATATGTAGGCCATAGTTATTTGATTCCATGGTTTACGGATTTTTCTGGGTTACTTTTGGTTTCAGCGGTTGAAATGAAAATAAATATAATTTGATATTTCAGTCCATTGTAAAAAAATAATAATAATAATTGGAGATAATGAATGGTCGGTTGACAGAAAATACATATCGTTGATCAATATTAATTTTCAATATTTGTTATAAATACCAGTACACATAATTTGTTCAGATTTGAAAGCACAATGTATTTTCAAAGTACTGCTTGTCAATAGCAATTGTTATTAATTAGCCTTTTGTTATACTTATTTACCAGTAACAATTCAAATTGTGTCAATTTTGTGCTAACCATTGCCAGCCAGTCTTTCTTCATGTCCAATGATGGTTTATATGACCTGTTCTTTCACCATTTATTATTACAATTTCTAAAGCTTGTCGTACAATGTCTGCGGAATATAATAAAAATAATTATTTTTATTTTCCAAAATGGAAAAAAAAACTGGATCAGCAGATCCGTAAACCAGGGAATCAAATAACTGTGGCCTTAGAGAGGTAGGTGTCTACAATCAGGCCTTCCATTACTTCTGTTTTGTCTGTTGAATCATATCATGTTTAATCGCTCCAACCAATCCATCCCACAATTTCTCAAACCTCTTGGCACAGTTCCATGAATAGAAAACCATGGTTTCTCTTAACCTCCTTATAGACCAGTGATTATCAGGAACGTACAGCAGACAATGTTGGTTAATAATTAGAAAGAATAGCCTCTATCTAATTAAGATCAAGTACCATCATTACAAAGCCATTTTGAGTATGATTTCATGCTCAAGCTCAAATCTTTTTGAGTTGAGCATGAAATCGTACTCAAAAGGTTTTGTAATCTTGGGGCCAGATCTCAACTTTCACTCCTTGTATATTTGGGCAGTTAATTGCTGAGTTCGCAAATATTGTACACAATTCTAATAAGAGTGGTATCACCTACAAGGATTTTTTTTTTTAATGGAAAATGTTTTTTTGTTTCTTCTTCAGATTTGCAATAGTTTTTGCAGATACATTGAACGTTAACTTTTAACTGCATGTTTCTAGGTAATTACCTTGAAACAAACTTTACTTTAAAAAAATGAGAATTCATTGAAATGCTGTCAAGCTAGTGAGAGATGATTTGAGCGTGTGTAATGAATGTAGAATTTCTTATACTGACATGAGTGATGCGTTTCTCTTGTAACATGAAAAGTGTATTTCACTTAAACAGAGGTTAAATGCACTGTTCCAAATGTGAGTTTCACTGTTAATTTGCTGTGAATGTATTTTATAGAATTACTGCGTACATGTGTAGCCATGTGATATAAAATTCTCCTACTGTTCTGTACCAGTAGGGTCATCATCCCTTTGGTATAAGCTCAAATATTCCTATTGTATAACCTTTTTTTTCAAAATATTTCACAATTAAATCATTACTACTGGAAATATTTAGTTATAAAGCAAAATATCAACCAAATTGCAAAACAATATTTGAGATCCAGATTGCAAACACACAATTCATAAGAGATACGGACTGAGTAATTTAGCGGCCATCTTGGAATCGTTAAACTTTATGGTGTCTAGCTGGCATTGTAGGTACTCCAGTGCTTATATCCACTACTTAACAAAACCTCTGTACTACTGGATTACTTATAGTCAGTCTCACCCACAAACCACTAAGTAGGTCTGGAAACCTCCTGAGGTTTTTGTACTTGCATTGAAGAAAGAACATGTGGGTGTTCACTTCTGACTCACAAGCCTAACATTTAGGAGGAAATATATATCGAATCCAATGTGAATATCAGAAGTCTTGGGTATACAATGAAAAGTACTCTCGTGTACTTGAAGCTGAGGTGTAAGATTTCTTATGTCAAAGAAGGTTAACAGTTATTTGTTTTTTAAGTAGCTAGCATCAGTAGGCCATAATCTAAACGATTTCTTCTGCGGAGAAATTATTTTAGTCTTGGCATGAACAACATTTCTGTTGATTACAATGCCACTCAACGTACATGTATCTCAAATGTTTTAATAATTTTTTAAATATTATTTTTAATTTCAATCTATGGTTTCCATTGTGATATTTTTTTTAGTAGACTTCATCAATCTTTTCCTCTTTAGAGTTCTATTATGCATACTTGTTCTTTCATACTGTTCTACAAGCAACTAACCAAGATTTCAGTCTAAACCAAGCTCCCAGAACACCAATGGAATCATTTGTATACTGTATGCTGTCTATCTCAGTTTTGTCTACAGCATCTTCAGAGATGTCTGTAGTTTCCACATCTGTCAAGGAAAAGGGTGATCTGGTTTAGGAATATTTATACTATCATGACCATCCTGAGGGTAATGTTGTTGTTAATGTCAAGAAATCTTACTTTGGGTTAATCTGGTCACTACCAAATGAAATGGTGCCAATGTTTTTTCATCCAATATGTATTTTGACTCATTTCATGTTGGTGAATATACAATTTACTTTTTTTGGTTAGGATTCAATTCCTGCATGGATTTAATATATAAAAAGCAGTTATAAACAGTTGATTTTAAGTGAGTGAATTAGTGAGTTAGTTATTGTTTTATTTCACAGCTAGAATATTTCACTCATATGTGACGATTAATATTTAATATCATTGATGGTTTAAAATGAAAAGCAGCATGAAAAACATGCCAAAAACATTTGATTAAATGTAAGTTTCAATGAAGAATCATTACTACACTATTGTATTGTAATAGGGTGGACATTTACTATACTATTGTAATAGGGTGGACATTTACTATACTATTGTAATAGGGTGGGCATTTACTATACTATTGTAATATGGTGGACATTTACTATACTATTGTAATAGGGTGGACATTTACACAAATTGTAATGTTTATGATGAAATGAAGACATTGAAAACAAGTATACATACATTTGTAATTACTAATCTGGATATTTTTCATATTTACCATGCCTGGGTAAATATTGCTGAACATTTTGTCTTGGGATTGTCATAATATAAATAGCACTAGTTTGAAATTTATATAAATATTACTTTTTCTGACAAAATAGTAATATATGTTATTTGAATTAGGTATACAGAAATAAAATATTGTTACACTGTACAGTGAATATAATGTTAGCACAAAATAAATGAAAATAAAAGTGGGATCCATGACTAATTCCATAGTTTATCCGATTCTGCTGTACATAGATGTGTGTTACATGTTTACACCTATCCTAACAAGTGTTATAGATTGTGTCATATGACCCACTAAACAGAAAAGCTTTTCAAATATTGGATATAATTACTGTCATACCATGTAACATGTCAGCAAGATGTCAGTTAATTCAGTAATCCAAACTTGTGACTAAGTATCGAAATAAACAGTCTCGTCCATCATCTGCCACTGTCTCTGCTATCTGTTCTACAATGGTATGCAGGTGATCTTGGTTACACACACTGAGCTACCTTGACTAAGAACCCTCCTTTTGTTGAAGGGCCTGCTTATGTTAAAGTGCCCAGTTGATCTATGCCCTATCTTTACTTAACACCATGTAGTGTGGTTAATAACACAGTAAGGCAATCATAATCCACAGAAGAGGAAATTGTTGGAAGTATTATTACACCATGCCCAGCCAGTGATGTGGCCATGTATTGGGTCCAAATGTGTGTTATGTGAGACACTGTTATAATATGAAATATGGTGGTGGGCCCCGGGTTGTGTTCTCTGTCCTTCATTATTATATTATTGTCCAGACATGAGATATTTTTAAGACATGAAATATGGTGGTGGGCCCCGGGTTGTATTCTCTGTCCTTCATTATTCAATCATTCTCCAAATATGTATAAGAATGTTGAGAATGTCACACTATTTAGACTTTTAATGTTTATTTAAGTCATTTAAATGTTTTTACTTTAAAAACTATATTAAATAGTTCATGCTGAAAGGTACATAATTATCATACCACAACTTAAATTTGATATCTATGATATTTTTTTATCAGAGTTATATTCTCAATCTTATGAAATGACAATGAATATATACAAGTATACAAAAGAATGAATGAAATAAGTTTCCATTTGTCATAATTACTGTAAGTTGATTTTATTTTGGAGAAAACAGTACGTGTATATATACTATCATCAATAATTTTGCAAAATATTTTTAGTTTTATCTTTTACTTCCAGGGTCGGAGAGGAATGGACATTCCTATCATATGTTCCGCTACCAGATATGGATGCTGCCCAGATGGGGAGACAACTGCTAAAGGAACAAACAGAGAAGGTTGTCCAATTTCTATCAGCACAGGTAATTACAATACTATTTTATAAAAAATAAAAAAAATTATAGAATATGAATATGTGAAATATTTTAATAAGAGTAGGAAATTATTGACACATGCATAATACTTTTAATATTTAGGACTTATTAGGAATTATTTTTATTCATTGCTTTTGTTACGTTACAGTTGTGACATTATTTTATTATTTTAAAAGGAAAAAACGGCCTTTACATCGAACTTTTATTTGATTTTGTTAACATTTACCTTATCAATTTAAATGTTTGTTTTTTCTCTCTCCAAATTCAAATATTCCTACTTTAACATTGAATGATATTAAAGTCTATGACAAAATGAATTAGTTTTATGTTAAATTGGTTTTTGCAGCTAATAGCTTAAAACTTATTGCAAGTATGATTGGACAATAATTCATTCATTCATTCCATCTTGATTAATTATTATAACTACTGTATAACCACCTGCTACTTTTTATATGAGTAGGGTCATAGGAAGTAGCTTATGGTAAGCAGAGAAGGCTAGAGGAATCTCAAGCTAAGAGCTTCTCTGGTAACCTCTATCAGGAAAAAAGTTAATTTATAGGCTTGTAGTCATCTCCAGAAATAAAAATCTACATCAATAAATGTATAGATCATTTGATATTTTATGTACAAGCTTGAATTTCCTTTTAAAACTACAATCTGCTTACAAGTGGTGTTTGACACAATCTTGATGAATACTGGATATACAACTATTTCTTGTTATTTGATTACAATCACCGGGAAACAGATCCGTCTGAACCAACAGCAGCAATGTTGATGAATCTCCATCATACACCCTTAGTCTCAGCTTCAGTTAAAAACTTCACCTCTTCAGTAAACTTACCAGCATTTTAACAGCAAAGAAAACATGTTCTGGCATGGTAATAATGCTCTGCAGAGCACATCACTGATGTTCTTGAGGTGTTGGTTACCTTTCTCTGTTATAACTGCAGAGAAACTCCTCACTGTAGGGTTCTGGTAGCTTTGGGAATCGGTTCACCGACAACAGTGGCAGTGTGTGAGATCTATGGAGATGGCACATGTTACATGATAGACATTCTATAGGTTTTACTATACATACATCAGGTGCAGATTACAGGTAGAGATGTATTGACAGCTGGCGGTTGACTTGAAGTTTTAGACATGTTGTTGCAAAGTTGTAAAGAAATAACGGGCCCAAAATAATGTGTGGAATATTCCACGGAACTTTGTAATTCAATGAGTATATATTTTTAAAGGCAAAATAATACACCATTTAGAGAGCCTCTGTAATAGATATACTACTACACGCAAGTAGGGTTTATTTCCTTCTGAAGATCCTGAATATTCATAAATTTTCCTTTAAAAATTGTTGGGAACATTTTTAAAGTGTTGGGGTTATTTTTACATATAACTGACTATTTTACATATAACTGACTATTTTTACATTTAAATGACTATTTTACATATAACTGACTATTTTACATATAACTGACTATTTTATATAACTGACTAGTTTACATATAACTGACTAGCTTACATATAACTGACTATTTTACATATAACTCACTATTTTACATATAACTCACTATTTTACATATAACTCACTATTTCTGAAGGTGATAGATGTAGATTTAATGCAAATTCATATGATGACAGATATTAATACAAGATAAATTAAAAATCTATGCCAAGTCAGTTAAACATCCTCTTCAACTATTGAATTATCTGATACATGTACCAGTAGATTGTTTATGAGAATTTAATAAAGTAAATCCACCCTGCTCAAATCCCTATTGTATACATGTCTGTACATAAACACATCACAAGGACCACTCTCACACAAAGACATCTTCAACAATGATATTATTTCCAATATGCTAAACAACAATGTGCATTGTGCTATTGTCAGGTTGAAGGCATACCCAACCATTCACTTTTTCACCTTTCTCTTATATTGTCAGATCTCATCTAAACTGCTTTCTGATTGGTGGAATGCCTGACATGATAGTTCAGCACAGAATGTAATGGATTTTCGCCGAGTGTTCTTCAGCCACTAGTTCAATATACATTGATGTTGTATTTATGTTTACTGCAATTAATTAAGTTAAGTGTAAACTGTTGAGCTTTTAAGCTTCTTGTCATGAACTTTTAATGGTTAAGCATATTTTTGAAAATACCTACTGATAGATAGCACAACTGGTGCCATTTACTAGTAATTAAAATTTCTAAGAATATTTACACTGTCAGAGGTGGATAAACAGAAGGTACTTGATAATTTGAAGAACTTTTTTTATATTTTAACCAAATAATAGGAGCATTTACTCCTGTAGATCTATTTTAAATAGATTTTTTTAGTATTTTGTTGCTATATATATTTAAGTTTACAAGCACTCGTTTTGAAAATTCAAATTTCCTCATAAAATATGCAAGAAAAATAATTCCAGTACCTGCAATAATGCTACTATTTTCTTGTTAAAAATCCTATTAACCCTCTCCCTGCTGGATTTGGCAAAGGCACTGCTCTTTAGGGCATCTTGGTTGCCTCCAGCATAGAAAGAGTTAATACATGTCTTGCAGTTCGAGTCACAAGCATGAGATAAAGTGTCTGTCATTCGTCATGGGCGTAAAGTTAAATACATTCCTGTCAACAATATGTATGTCAAATTGATAGCATCAATATTAGCGATAATTTCTATCAGAAATATGACCATGGCATAATCTGAATATCTTTCCATTATGTACCAACAAGAGCAGAACGACATGGTGTGTCAATATCAGTTGAGGAAAAAAACAGAGCACAGATAACATTGTTAAATAGGTGTTGAAATGTAATGGAGATATTTCAGATCCTATTTCATTTGATGAATGGTATTTCAACAATGGCTGACCCTCTATTGTTCATATAACAATGCTTGAGACATGATACTAGCAGAACTTATGACAATGGATTCTTTTTTCGCTCTCGATTAGTTTCAATTATTTTTATCCTCAGTATGTTACTCTATGTGAATTTTGTTTAAAATTCAACTAAAGTTCAAATAAAGTTCATCTAAAATCCATTGTCCATTAAAAAAGATAAAAGCCCCATATTAAGAGCATGTAAAGTCCACATAACATCTATCTATGGAAGTCCATCAATGGGTCCATCTAAAGTTCTTTCGTCCACCTAAAGTCTATTTACAAGAACAGTTAATCAAGTTAACCTGACCCGATTTATCTAAACAAACTTGAGTTTGAGATTTTGCTCATCTGAGAATTTCTCCATAGATTCAGTCCTGTAACTAGAGTAAAATCTCAGCTCTGTTTGAATTTGTACTCAAGTTACAGTTTTGCTGGGCCAAATCTCACTCAATTTTTGTTCTCGAGAAATTGGGGTCTGGTCCTTTTAAACTTCACAAATTCCACATTAAGTCCACCTAAGGTTAACCTGGTCTTTCCCATGACCACATTAATACAGTCCACCTACTGCTAAAACCTGGTCTTTGAAATTTCCACCTATTCACTTGGTTAAGCTGCATGGATGGTGGCTGATAGCACAATGGTAGAATGTTGAACTTTGGAGTCAACAGCCCCAGGTTCAAATCCCATCCTGGGAGACCAGCATCAATGTTCGCAAAAGTTACCTTTCTGACGCGATCATGATAGGATGCCTTGTTTGTACCATGGCAATACAGTTATTATCTTGGTCTATCAATACCAGCCAGTCCTTGCAGGTTTACTGCAACATATAGCGCTACAGATGTTGCGAGTTCCTCCTGCCCTAAACTGACAAGCCGTGATATAAGTGAAACAATCTTGAAAACAGGTCTAAACCAAATTCAAAGAAAGAACAAAGAAATAGTCCACCCACAGTTAACCTGGCCCACATTTCACAACAATATCCTAAATTTAGGAGCTCCTAACTTTAGGACCCATTTTATCACCTTGTAAGTTAGATGTCGATTTAAGAAGGAATAAGACTTGTGACTTGGTAGTGAAACACTTGTTACGAGCTGATAACCTTTAGGACTGGTTTAGGAGATCCTAAATAGTTAGGAGGCCGTCGTGAAATCTGGTCTTTCTAAAATCTTCACTTGAAGTTAACCTCCATGGTCCTTCTAGAGATCATCTGGTCCCGAGATTATGAACCTTTTGAGTACAAATTCATACTCAAGTTCAAATTCTATATGGGGATTTGTGAACCTGCATGGTTCTTCTAGAAATCATCTGGTCCTTTGTGAGATCGTCTGGTCCTTTTCTAGAGCACTATAGATCCATAGCGTAGTATTCAGGTATCTATTTCCACAAAGTAAATCTACATGTAATTCTAGTTAATGTCGGCATTACCCATTGACAGCATCTTGATAACAACGTCTTCGGAGACAAAGATGGTCTGTACAAGTTGGCAAGTGTTTGCATGTTTGTTGCAGGTATTTCTTATAGGAAATGCTAAATGTGTTATATATAGCATTCAAAATATGCTGGTAATGCTGCCAGTCCTAACAGCACAGTGCTAATTTGTTACTACCAAATTATAATGCATTTTGGAGTACTTGATTTTCTTGCTTAGATCATGAGATAAACTCTATTTCTCTTGGACAAGCATGTCAGACATGTATATCTACATACTTACATACAGCATTTTTTTGACACATCGCTCATGACTTATCTAACTAATAGGTGTGTGCTTTACCGTATTTTTGTTATTTAAAAAAAATTGTAAGCTAGCTTTGTTGTCAGCTAGTGCTTTAGTATAGAAAATACACGTGTGTGAAAACTACTTTCTATGAATAGCTCATATTCATTGGGTCCCATGACTTTTATAGGGTCTTTGTAAAAATGTCCTGGGGCTGTTTGTGTTAGAATTGAGCCATACTGTGACTACCCAACTGACCATACATCCTCTTTATTGCCAGGCAGATGTCCAACACTGTCACGCTCTGACTTTATAAAGTATAATTTGCTATCTAAGCATTCTCTTTCATCCCATGTTTTTTACGAAAACTATCAAGAAATTTTTGCATTTTCTTTTGAGAAGAAAAATTATTGATATGAGTATTTTAGTTAATGGCCTACAGGAATTATTTACTTTTGTTATTTTATACTAGTAATGTTATTAATGATTACAATTATTTTTTTAATGTTAATTTTATTGTTAGTACATTTTTATAACATTGTATAATTGTTTTAAGTATACAATTATATATTTGATATCTGTATCTTGTAATTACAACAGAGCTATGATGTAGATCTCGACAATTGAATAATTGTATATTAAAATACATAATTAGATAATTAAATACAATTAAAAGACTGACATGTATGATTTCACTACCACATTTTCAGAGATCATATTTGACCCCGACAAACATCTTCGTGAAGAATCAATTATGAAACATGTTGATGGTAACAACAAATTTAATATGATACCATATCTAACACAATTTGTAGGTAGATGTTACTAATTATTTTATCTGTTTATTTATTTATTTATTTTCTTTGTATGTAGATTATAACCATGTGAGTGTGTGATGGAATATTTTCTGCCAAACGGAAATTTTATAAAAAAAATTATCTTATAGATGTGAGTATCTGTTGATATATGTATTACAAAGTGCCAGAAAGTCATGATTAATATTGATATTCTATTCCAGGAATTATATCTGCTTTTACATCATCAAAGACTCTTGTGTTGATTAATGGTAATTTTCTGAAGGTGTTTCTGTGCCACATCAAAGTTGTTCCACCAATAGCTCGAGTTTCCTCTAACCTTCCCTGCTGACCATAAGATACTTTGTATATGGGTATTGTCAGAGGAAGACCATACCCATATAGAAAGTAGCTCATTCAGCAAGGAAGGTTAGAGGAATCTCACACCATTACACCATATGTGTGTTTGTTCACACACACACACACACACACACACACACACACACGCACACACACATACACACACGCACATGCACACACACACACCCATACACACACACACCACACATATACACTCACATATAACACACACACACACATACACACACACAACACATATAGACACATGCACACGCACACACATGCATGCACACACACACATACACACACACGACACATATACAGACACATATACCACACACACACAAATACACACACATACACACATACACACACACAACACATATAGACACATGCACACACATGCATGCACGCACACACACATACACACACATATACAGACACATACCACACATACACCAAACACACACACACACACCACACATACACACACACATATACACACACACACCCACACGCACACACATACACACACACACCCACACGCACACACATACACACACACACATACACACACATACACACACATTGTGAATCTCTGCACAACTAACTCAACATTTAGCAGTAATTGTTGTAATCTATTCATTGGTCTAGTAGCAGTAGAACTAAGAGATAGATCTATACAAGAACTAAGAGATAGATCTGTACAAGAACTAAGAGATAGATCTGTACAAGAACTAAGAGATAGATCTGTACAAGAGCTAAGAGATAGATCTGTTCAAGAGCTAAGAGATAGATCTATTCAAGAGCTAAGAGATAGATCTGTTCAAGAACTAAGAGATAGATCTGTACAAGAGCTAAGAGATAGATCTGTTTGAGCTAAGAGATAGATCTGTTCAAGAGCTAAGAGATATATATATATATATATATACAGATAGATCTGTACATGAGCTAAGACTGATGATAATGACTAAGAGATAGATCTGTTCAAGAGCTAAGAGATAGATCTGTTCAAGAGCTAAGAGATAGATCTGTTCATGAGCTAAGAGATAAATGTGTTCAAGAACTTTAAGAGATAGATCTGTAGAAGAACTAAGAGATGGATTTATACATCAGGTTATGGTTTCTCGAATCTTTCGAATCTACTATGATGGCATAGTACTCTTGTAACAATCTCTTATTAATGGCGATCAGGCACTTACAAGAGTGCATAGTGGATATGAGAGCTTCAAGAAACGATACCCAGAAGAACTAAGAGATAGATCTGTACATGAGCTAAGATTGATGATAATGTACAGCATATATAACACAGTGCTAAGAGACACTGATATATCTGTACATATTAATTTTCTTACAGCTAAGAGCTAAGAGGGATGGGGGTAGCACAGTGGTAGAACGTTGGTCTTCAGAGCCAAAGGTTCCAAGTTCAAATCCCGCCCCCCAGCATCAATGTTCGCGGAAGTTACCTTTCTGACGTGATATTGATAGGATGCGCTGTCTGTAGAGTGGCAATGCAGTTATCATCCTTGGTCTTGTCACTACCAGCCGATGCTTTCAGATTTACTGCAACATTCAGCGCTACAAATGTTGCGGGTTTCTTCCTGCCCTAAAACTGACAAGCCGTGAGTTAAGAGTAATATCTGTACAACTGGTAGGACCCTGAATTGTGTTGGTACGAGCTTGCATTTATCAGCAGGATCTTTGTCATTTCACAAATTAGGAGTCGGCTTACAATGTACATGTCAGCCAATGCAAACCTAATGGAGTCTCTAACATTAAAATCGTGGCATTTGAACATTAATATCTAATTGTGCACATCAGCGTTGCTATATGAGAAGGCATTAATGTATCTTGTGTGATGTTTATTACCATTTTATTAAGAGAAATGTTTGCCGTGTTAACTAAATCAACCGATGACATGCATTATTTACAGAATTGTTTCATTTCATGTTTTAGAATATCAATTTACATGTTAGAGATTCTTGTAGCTTACATATATCTTTTACTGTGTAATGTTATAGATATTTAAGTCTGTTATCACTCAATTTAATGCTGTAAGCAAAACATGGGTGGTGCATGCATTTGGTGTCTCATTAATTTCCTGAAATTTATCGTGTGGAAGTATTGCGTGCTGTGAAAATATCTGCCACACCATGTTTCCATTAGTAATAATTGCTGATCAACTACAGCAAGACTTCTCAACGTCAGTTTTGGATAATCAAAAGATTATTGTCGATATTATATATTCTTCTATGTTGGCTTTATGTACTGTATTATTTTAAATATTAATATTTTATTATAATATATAAATATTCTTGACTCTGACATGGACATGAACACCATGAATTGTGTTACGTCATTACAATATCCATTACAGTATTTATCTTTCGATTAGTAGTGATACTAGGCCAGATCTATTGAATATTACAAATATCAAACTTTTCTTCTGTTTTATCTTACTTCATACTATATATTTGTTGTACTTTTTCACTTTTTATAGGACTAACATTATAGAAATTAATAGTGAGAATATGACAAATGACACTTCCTCTGTCGTTTGGCTTTAAATAAGATAAATTATTCTGTACATGTAAATGTACTTTAAACTAATCTTTGTTTTTAAAACTAGAAAATAATACGGTAGTGAAAGTAGTTATAGCCGATCATTTACTATACAAATGTAATGTTGTAGTAAAAGTTTATTGATGTTTGATTTTGTCATAATTTTCTTAATAGATCTATATAACATTTTGACTATATTTCATATCATGTCTTAAAAAACCCAGCATTATTATTATTTATTTAAATAGCCGTAACAGTATGTAACTGTATTTGAGAACAAGTGTCCATTGTTTATTCATATAATCATTTTACAAGAAAAAAAACACTGTTGAACAAATAACACTAAAAAAAATTGAATAATGTAAAGATTTCGTTAAATTATTCATAATAAGAATTATCCTACCTGAATTATTAATTTGATAATTTTTCAATATACATAATAGTCATCTGTGTATATACCTATTTAATTAGAATCTCCTTGATTGAAATCTGATCAGATAGGCTTGTAATTTGTAGTTGAATTGAGCTGATTACTATCACATATGGGACTTTGACGGGATGTGACCTCTAGGATTAGTCTATACCTAGTAACTAAACATTGACCTGTCAGTTTCATTGCTAACTATCGTGGTAACTGCCTTGATGGTCAGGAATAAAACTGGGTGGTCAAACCTTGCTGAAAAGTAAATCTCAATTTGTCAAAAGCAGCATAAAGGAATGAGCTGTACTGTCAATGTTATAGCAATGCAATAAATATCTCCCCAACGAAAATTACTATCCATTTGGACAATGGGCTAAATAGCCGGGGTGAGCTACAATCAACGGTCAGTGAATTAAGGGAGGGAGATCTACACAGAGCTGTCTCTGACTTGCCTGGTCATTCACTCGGACCCAATAGCCCCTATCACCTAGCTATTGCTCTGGACAAGGCCCTTTAAAGCCCCGGAGAGATAGAGAGGGACACGGGTTCTCTACAGCCTTGGAGAGAGACACGGTTCTCTACATGCAGCCAAGCCAGAGAGAGCAAGAGAGCAAGAGAGAGAGAGAGAGAGAGAGAGTGGGGCTTTGATGGGTATACAGGTATCGCACAGTAGACGTACTCTACCTATACAAGGGAGAGCACGGATAACCTCTGTTCCTATATGCTGAGTGGGCAGCCTGGCATACGAGCGCAGGAAGACTAGAATATAATGTAGTGCTGGGATACCTGTGGCTGGGATAGGAGTCTCGTAGTAATATTTTTCTGGAGGGAACATTTCCCTTTTCAGCATAGTAAACTTTTGGGGTATTGCACCGACTCAGTACAACCCAGTTGTTCTGAGGAGTTGAAGGTTGAAGTATATTTGAGGAGCATTCGGGTGCGATATTTTATACTGGATTACATACGGATAAGGATGAGAGGAATTCTCGCTTAAAGGAAGTGTTATCGTTTTTTTTTCATATATAAAGAGGAATAATCAACAATGGCAGCTCTAATGCCAGTGGTGATGTCACTCGCGACATGTCGCCTGCCATCGGCGACTGGACCGTGCGACATCTTCAAAGTCATGTGGTTTTACGACTCGCGTTTGATGAGTTGTCGAAGGTTTTGGTACAGCGGATGTGAAGGAAACGACAACAGATTCGACAGCCAGGAGAACTGTTCAAAAACGTGTGAAATTGTGAGAGAAAAAATTGAATTTGATGATAAAAAATATAATTCTGAATTTACAGATCGGTGTAAATTGGACCGTTCTCGTGGACCGTGTTCGAACTACACGTTAAAGTGGTACTATGATGAGGAGGCTGCCATGTGCAATATGTTCTGGTACGGAGGATGTGGGGGAAATGACAACAGATTCGATACCGAAGAAGATTGTGATGGGTCTTGTGTTGCCAATGATGGAACAGGTAAGATGTTACAATTTTTATTAAACATTTATTATTGTATGGTAATAATATTTACCAATCCTGAATTTTGCTGAATTACTTGGCTTTGTTTTTTTTTAACAGGATCACTAAATGTAAGTTTATCCAGAAAGTTCAGCATTGAACTAATGTTGGACCATGTGAACTTATGTGTATATTTTATTGTATCAGGTACCGGTAATGGGAATCAATAATACTTGTGGCAAGCGATACATCAATCATGACATCATCACCTTTGATTGCAATCTCAATAAGATCAGATACGATAATGATGCTCAGATATTCAGACACTTGTAAGTTTTGCCAAAGAATGTCCAAATGTTTAAGGAGTGAAATGAGATCTGATTTTAATTAGACTGCTTTGATTGTTACCAGAAAGCAAATATATTTCTGTGCTATTCCGATTCACATTTGGAAGTAGGTATTGTGACTTAAAGCTTAATCATGAATTCAATATACTAATTAAATGAACATTTAATTTTGTTGTAATAAGGGAATTATATTTTTGCATTGTTCACATTTGAGAGTAAGTATTGACTTTAAAGTTTAGTCATGAATTCAATATACTAATTAAATGAACATTTATTTTTTTATTACTCATATTAATCAAAGTGGGAGTAACTTTGATTAATCGGACATGCATGTAGTCTTCATACAACATGTGACAAACCATATTGTTTTCAAGCCATAATGAAGCAAATAACTAACACTTTTGATTAATTTTTGATTGATCACATAGGGAGGGCTAAACACCTGTATTGTTGGCAATATCAATTGTATTCTTATCGGATTATATATTAGTATAGTCTTTCACAGGCAATGGGCAATCCCTTCCATCTGACAGAACCTTACATAAAATTTAACATGAAGTGAGAAAAGGATTGGATTCAGCAGATCACCTTGTCATATACCTACAAGTTCGTTTAAGGTCCTGTCCAAAGACATTCCCAAAATGTCTAGTTTTAGGGCTGGTTCTGACCCCCACAAGTCACTGTTCAAGGAAGTAGGGGCTGCTATTTCAAACTTCTACAAGGTGGCATTATGTTTGTATGCTGATAAAGAACTGTCAGTTTAGAAACCTCCTGTTAACTGCCATTGAAGCGAGTTTCAAAGAAAGCTCTTTCCCCCCTCCCAATAGTGATGGCTTTTCTCAAACTAGACTCTTCAATGGTATGATATATGTTCCTAGTTTTGTCAACACCCAGTCAGCTTCAAAGAACCTCACCCCTGTGTGCTAATCAAGGTCATTCATTTAAATAATTGTGATGTCAATTGATGTTTCTCTCAGAGGCAAACTATTAAAGAATCCTAAATGTCAGTGTTATATTCCAGATGGCCTTTCCAGACACAATAACACACAGTTCTTTTCTGCTTGTAAATAGTAAAAGGGATAAATTTGGATGTAATAAATATTGCAAAATATTACAGGGATAAGTGTTGCATTGTTAGCTCCAAATGCATGTATACATATCTATTGTAAATGTTTCTAAAGATGACCTTGATATATATAGATTATTCTACTGGGATAGCTTGGTGTAATATGCTATTATAAGATTTTACAGGGATCATTTTGTTATATTAACAATTGTAAAATATTGCAGGTATAAATTCAAGAGGTTATCATACTGTATTTAGTTATTGCACGAAGAGACGGTCTTTCATCGTCGACAGGCTCGGATAGTAGTCGAGGTGCGAAGCACCAAGGCTATTATCTGAGCCTGGCTCCAATGGTATTAACTGTTTTAAATGCCTAGCTTCAAAATTCACTTCTATAATTCAGCTTTTATGAGAGAAATTGTTACAAATGTGTGGAACTATATTGTCAATTTACGCAATCCGAGAGATCCTGAAAGGTGTGTTCATGTTGGAAAGCTAGATATCACTTGAACACCTTATAATTGTTGTCTCAGCACCTGCATTCAGAATAAATTACACTAGCCATCACAAACTTCATTAAGGGGTGTTTATGCTTCATGATACAGGAACTGATAAATGAAATATACTAATATCGAGAAACATGATGCATCGTTTCTTTAATTGTTAGTGAAACCAATATTCATATGAATCTGTCATATATGTTTTATATTAGATGAGCCATGCATATTGATTTGAAAACAACACAGTAAATAGTATAGCCTCCCAGAGTGCATGCACACTTATTTCAAATTTCATCAAAATAAATTGCACCAGTTATCATGGTTTATCACTATGATCAACAATTAGAACAAGTAATGTGAAATACAGAATGAAGCATTTACATTTCCAATTCAAAATAATCATGCAAGGCACATATATTTACAACATATCTCAAAAGTAGTCCCATATTCCTCATTTCACTGGGTTTTATATGCCCTCAGCCATGCTTTATATGCTGTATAATGTGCCAAGCTATCATTATCCAGACTTTATATGAATTTGGGGGCAAATAGTGATCAATGATTTAATAAATGTTTAAGCTTTGATGTTTAAAGCAATGCTTAAAGCTTTGGTATATTAACTATTGTAAAATATTACATGGATATCTTAATAAACTAGTTATAACTGTTGTAAAATAGTCCATGGATAACTTTGGTTTAAAAGGTACATGTATTATTACTATAACATATATGTACGTACCTGTATATCGCTTCATCCTGCTGGTAAAAAGTTATACTGAAGACACATCCAAACTCCAAATAATATCCTGTTTTATTACATTTTTATTTATTTGTTATTTCTATTCAACACAAAGTGTTCCATGGTGAAAATTTCCATCTAAATAAACTGGTGGTTGTTGACCTAGGGCTTGCAGGTATGTCAGTGATATGTTCTGGCAGACTTACGGTTATGGTAGTGCTCTGATACTGTTCTGGCCTGCTGGAAGGATCTGTGCGTAGATACGTTGCTCTGTGTGTAGGTATCCCTCGGCACCAGAACTCTGGAACAGCCAAGGCAATGTGTTTTACCTGCATGAGTGTGAAATAGACAAGTGTCACTCACTTTAGCATGTAGCTAGATAGAGAGAGGGAGAGAGATCACTTTCAAATATTGAATATGTACGATATAATTATATACATATATGTTGTTTATTCTCCATAAATAAATAAATAAATAAATAAATAAATAAATAAATATATAAATGAATGAATGAATGAATGAATGAATAAATAAATAAATAAATACATAATAAATAAATAAATAAATAGATAGAGAGAAATAGAGAGAGAGAGAGAAATTAACACATACAAAAAAGTTAACCAAAAAAACGACCAAAGATACAAAACAAAAACAAACAAAAACAACAATTTTTAATAATAATAATAATAATAAAGAAAATAGGAGAAAGAAAATTTTAAGCAATACTAGTATTGTGTTTCTGTCATGCCCTGAACCCAAAAAAAATACAACAAAAAAACCCAAAACGTTTTAATAATAATAATAATAATAATAATAATAATAATAAAATATCAGAAAGAAAATTTAAAGCAATACTAGTATTATGTTTCTGTCATGCTCTGAACACCAGCTCAAAGACGTACTTCATACCTATAGATAAGACGTGAGTGTAGGGTGAAGTGCTAATGCATTGAGTGTTTGCTTATGTATGCCCTCTACTTCCACACTACAGTGTTACATACAAGTGCAGTGAATGTCTGTGTTGACAATGTTATTTGTAGATGTCGGCAAACAAAAGGAGAATAGATATGTATTGCATGCCCGGTGTCGTACATAGTGTGGGGGGTATTCGTGTATTCAAGCAATCTCTGTTCACGTACTACCGATATCATCAGAATTCTCCCCTTGCTAATTGTACAGATTTGGTTCACTCCAATATATAACTATCTTGCAATTTTTACGAAAATAAATAAATATATAATTAAAATATTTTTTAATTTTAAGAATTATGATTTAGGGAAAATTTAAGGGAAATATAAATCACTAAATGAATATTATATGATCTATTCATTGTAAGATTCAATAGTTATCTATTAATCTTAAGATGAATTAATATATCTACTCGTCAGAATCGGCGTTGGTGCTTTAAGGACCCTGTGGTCGCTCCCTAGTTATGCCTGATCCTGCATTTGAATATTTTTACTAAAGCCGATTGACGGTGCCTGACTGTGCTGAAGCAATAAGAACACTTGTTGCTTATACTCCTGTCAGTGTGTCGTCGTTCGTGAAAACTCTCCACAACAGGTCCCTCAAACAGCCCTTGCATTGTACGTGAAAACACCGCCATGTTTCAATTTCCACAGTCTATCACGTGCCTTTGTGATGGGTCGACCTCCCGAGTAATGTCGCCTAATTCAAATTCGCATGTGAGCCTCGTGAAAATTTAACTGTGTTAACATACCAGATGCCCATAGAACCCCACCCCAGATACACAGGTATACAAATAGAAGTAAAATGGCCACATGGACCAACGTGGTCAATATGTTTAAGAATCTAATAACTGTATGTCATTCCCAACCCTCTACCTTTCCTTCTCCATCTCCCTTCAAGTGTGATATATACATACTTGAAAACAGATGGATGGAAGAGGACCCTTAATGATTTTTTTTTTTAGATTTGTATTTGAATCTGACCCATTGACAACCAGTAGGATGATAATCAGGATGACAACAACCATGATGACAATGAGGATGATAATCAAGATGACAACCAGGATGTGAACCAAGGATGATGACAATCATAATGACAACCAGGAAGACAACCAGGATGACAACCATGGATGACAATCATGATGACCAGGAAAACAACTGGGATGACAACCAGGATGACAATCATGATGCAACCATGATGACAACCAAGTATGACAACCATGGCAGACAATCATAATGACAATCAGGATGGCAATCAGAATGACAATCAGGATGATAACCAAAGATGCTGACAATCATGACGGCAACCATGGATGACAATCATGACAGCCATGGCAGACAATCATAATGACAACCATGGCAGACAATCATAATGACAATCAGGATGATAAACAAGGATGCTGACAACCATGATGGCAACCATGGATGACAATCATGACAGCCATGGCAGACAATCATAATGAAAACCATGGCAGACAATCATAATGACAATCAAGGATGATGACAACCATGATGACAACCAGGATAACCAGAAAACCAGAGGCCTCCTGTAAGAAAGAGTATATATCTAATATAAGGTAACTTTCTCCAGCCTTAACCATAGACTACACCATTGCCATGGTTGGAGAAGATTGTCTTAAAAGTTATTATGATTTGTACAGGAGGGCCATGGAATACAGTCTAATGGAGACGCAATGCAAGTTTTAGATTTTACAAACTTATTGCTGAAAAGTAAAATAAGGCAACCAGAAATTATAATCTAACAAGAGTAAAACCTTCAATCAAAATCATACAATATTGTGAAAAAGTAAATGAGAAAATGGCCTAAGAAATATAATACAAATACACATACTTCTGTTTTTGTGGTACGTGTAGCCTGAGTTAAAATTGATACTTTTCAGCAATTGAGATAAATCAGGTCGATTTAACACATCCAGGCCCTGAAAATATATCAGCCCTTAATCTATGTGTTTAGTTTTTATTAGAAACACTAAAACGTCCATCAAATGAAACAGAAATTAGCTTTGCACATGTTTGATTGCAGAAAGATAACAGCCTGTCAGTAATTCTTGGAAGTAGATCAGTAGGGGTGGAAATAAAAAGGCAATGATGAATGATGATGACGATAATAATCTTGATGATGATGATGGTGTTGTTGGTGGATGATGATGATGGTGTTGGTGGATGATGATGATGAAATTGATGGTAATAATGATGATGATTAGGATGATGACGATGACATCTCAATCATGATGTCTCAACCCTGTTGATGGATGTTAAAGTTTGAATGACAACCCTATAATAATCTGACTCTCTCTAAAGCCTGCGTGAATCTGTTCATGGGGTCTGCTAACCTGCAATACTGTCCCTGGCTTTGCTGAAACAGGAGTTACAACGGTGTACGATAAGACACGTTTAGAGGGGCACTTGAACTCCAAAGCCTATAGTGGAGATGTATTGAAGGCTTCTCACCTGAGACGCATGCGACAAGCATGCTTACACAAACATGCCCAATTGTACACAGAGATATGCCGACACTTACACAGATAGTGATATATATATACAGTGACCTCAGATAGTCAAATTCTCATTGGCAATCTGCAACTACACAGGACACATTGGCTAGAAACATTAAATACATTTGGGACATTGAATAAAATATTGTCACTTATACTAGTCTGTAAAAAAAATATTTATTAAAATTATTTAATTTTAATTAATAGATTTTAATAGAATATACTTATGTAAGGACCATGCTGATCCTGGGATTTGAACCGGAGTTGCTAAATTGTGAGTTCAACACTCTACTGACTGAGCCAAATGGCTAACCCTGCTGGCAGAGACCAGTAGGAGCATCGTATTTATCATCCAATACTGGCTCCCACAGGAGAACATCAGTAGGACAACAATGTTATTCTACTGTAGATAACATTTTACAACTTCACTGATTGGTCAAGAATTACAAAT